>ML854296.1:0-29026 GCA_009831015.1 Picea engelmannii
ATGAGGATGTCATCCAAATATACCACCACAAAGGATTTGGTGAAGGGTCTCAATACATCATCCATCAATCTCGTGAAAGTGGTTGGTGCATTTGTTAAGCCAAAGGGCATGACTAATCATTCGAAGAGACCTTCTTTAGATTTGAAGGTTGTCTTCCATACATCGGTTGGTTCGATGGGAACCTGGTGGTAGACAGACTTTAGGTCAATCTTGCTGAAGAAATTTTCCCCCTAGAGTTGGTCAAGAAGGTCATCAATCATGGGAATGGGGTACCGGTTCCTGACTATGATTTTGTTTAAGGATATGTAATCAATGCAGAGTCGCGATGTCCCGTCCTTCTTCTGCCGCAGTACAATCGGGCTTCCACTAGGGGATGAGTTGGGTCTAATGTGCCCCTTTTGAAGGAGTTCTTGGATTTATCACCTGATTTCATCATTTTCCATCAATGAGCGACGATAGACTGGTCCATTAGGTAGAGGTGTATCGGGGTCAAATAAATTGGATGCTTGACTTGGCAGTGTGTCGGTACCCCTGTAGGTGAGGAGAAGATGTCTATGTATACTTCCATGATCCCATCCACTTGCTTTTGTTGCAAAGAGAGGCTCTGTGTAGAGGCCATAGATGTGGCGGCGACCTTCTATTTATTGTGAGCATGGATCACAAAGAAGATGAACTTCCTAGTCTGTGAGATGACCTTGTTGCATTGCTTAGCAGATATTAAAGAAAAAGCAGTAGGCGGTGCTACTTCTGGTATACTATACAATTGTCTACAAAAAGTAATAATAACATTGCGAGGTCTAGACTCATACACAACATGACGCTTCCACAAATATGGTTGTCCTAAAACAACATCACAAACTTCAAGGGGATAAATATCACAGAGTACCTCATCTTTTAAAGGCTTGATGTTGTAGGGCAGACGACATTGTTGGCTGACACGGAGATATCTTCCTTGGTGAAGCCAGCCGATGGTGTAGGGTTGTGAGTGAAGTGTCGTTGGCAGGTCCATCTGCTTTACGACCTATGCTGAAATCAGGTTCTTTTGACTACCGCTATCGACAATGAAATGAATCGGAGCCCCCTTTACCCACATCTACGAGTGAAAGAGGCATTCCTCTTCCTTTGGTTCTTTTGATTTGCTTGGCCGTACTTTGGTGGTAGCAATAATGGCACTAGGTTCAGCATCGATAATGCACTTCCCTACTTCAGGATTTGATTCGGAATCAGAATCGACCTCTGAATCGGTAGCCTTCAGTTCGTCCATGAGGGACTGCTTGGAGCGGCATTCTTCAGTGTTGTGCCAAGGGATTTCATGGTACTCATACCATTTTCTCGTGTCCTTCTTCATCTTCTCATTCCCCTTCTTGTGTTGCAGCTTGGATTAGTTGTCCTGAGGGCGGCCTTCTCAACTTGGTCCCTTGTTGTGTGGGATGGGGCTGTCTTTTCCCTGCTTCGGCTGTGAGGGGTTTGCAGATCCAAACTCTTGCCTTTTCTACTTAAATTTTTGCTCGATCTTGACAGTGTATCTATAAGTATTGCCCAATGAGGCAATGTCCAGAAAATCCATTTCTATTTGAATGTATCTATGCAAACAACCGCAGTATTTGAGCACCAAATGACACTCAGAGTCTTTGATACCCAATTTAGTGCATAGGGTATGGAAAATATTGGTGAAATCTGGTACTGCATGGTCCCTTTCTTGATGTAGGGTGGTCCATCTGGTGTACTAGTCCTTGTAGCTTCCAACAGGGTAGTATTATTCTTTAATGGAATCCCATGTAGGGGCCACCACAAATATTGTAGATTCCTCCACAGCCCTTTTCTCAGAGTAAGTATCCCACCAGTTTTTAACATGGGGAACGGCCTTGAGGAGTGCAAGAGTGATATTTTCCCTATCGGAAAAATTGTGGACCGAAAGATACCCTTCGAGCATATTCAACCATTTATCTATAGCAACTGCATCTATCAGTCCTTCAAATAATGGGATATCAAAATTTACTTATACCTTGAGGGGGTTGCATGGTCGCTTGATGAAGTTGCTTCTCTTGTGGGCAGTCGTCGAAGGATCTGCGTGAAGTTGTCCATCATTTCGTTCCTTTGTTGCACGAGGGCTTCCTCGAGCAACATTTTAATAGGATCTCTTGTTCCATCATCTTTCTTCTCATCCCCCATGGGTTTTTGTCGGGCTCGGCACGATCAATCTTGTAATGGCTCGATTGGTTCGAGTCCCAACTTCTTATACCCAGATCTTGTCGGGGACATGCACAAAGAAAAATAAATGAAGAGCAGATCGATCTAATACCACTGATCTGAATTTAAGAGCAAAATGAACTGATTAATAGAATGAATAAAAGAAACACAGAGATATGAAGAATAACACAAATATCCAGTGAACAATATCTTCTATTGAATAATGAAATAGGTTGAAACTGTAAAACTATAGAACTGAAACACTTGCTCGAATGGTGGTAGTTATCTCTAAGAATAGATGTGGTTGCTACGCGCATCCGTCTAAGCATAAAATGGATTACAATGAGGCTCTAGAGGCCTTTTTGACATCACTCATGAATGTCAAAACCCTAGACATCCAAAAACCTAACCCTAGAAGGTGAAACGCCAAAAGTCATGTGGGCCCCTATGGGTAAGTTGGTGTAAGTTGGTACCTCAACTTCCCAGGGTTGTAACTTTTGCATACGACCTCCATTTTGGGTGTGTCATAGCCCTTTGGAAAGGTCTTTCAGAGAAATACACATTCTGTCGTCAAACTCTGACTCTGTCTATTGTTTAACTGTGGTCAACCAAAAAAACAACGTTTAGGGCCCCAAAACGGCCCTGGAAGTACAACAAGATGTGATGACATGAAAACATACAAAATAAGCCAGTTGGATTAGGCGAGAGGCCACCTGTATCCACCTAGAGGATGTGTGGGGCTTCAGACAGCCATAGAAGTGTAGAACCCACAATTAAAAAGAAGTACAAAAGAACATAGTGAACAAAAACACACAAGAGGAGCCAGTTGGAATAGGTGGGTGGCCACCAATATCCACCTGGATCAATCCTCCCCCCTTAGGAAGCAATGGTCTCCATTGCATTGAGTTCCCCCATCAGGTGAGGATACTTCTATTGGATTTGGCCCCAGGTGAACCACTTGCCTTGGTGTAGGAGTTGCCCTACCTTGACAACCTGATAAAGTTGGATCCTTTGCTGGCAAGTGCCCTTGACCTGTGTGTCCACTATCTGATTAGTGGAGGCTTGTTCCATGCAGTCAAGGTTGAGCTTTATTGGTGTCAGTTGTTTTACGATCTCTGAGGTGTTCAATAATGGTGGAAAATATGGTCAAAGGAGGTCCACATTGAACACTGGATGCAGGCCAAGGAAGGGTGGAGTATTGAGCTCAAAAGCATTGTTAACCACAGCCTTGGTGATAGTGTAAGGCCCATAGCGAAGTGGACGAAGCTTCTGATGGGGCCTCGTGAGACGTTCCTTCTGCAAATGTAACCAAACTTTGTCGCCAACCTGAAACTGGTGTGGTACCCTATGTTGATCATGGCGTTGCTTATACTTAGCATTGGATTTCCGCAAAATCTTCTGGACCTGTTCGTTGATGTGTTGAATCCGCCCAATGAATCTGGTGGCTTTGTTGATCGTAGAATAATCATGGGAAGAGTTTGTCTGTGTGTGGCAGGAGGAAGTGCAACATCAATGGGTTCCAAGGGTTGGAATCCTAGACCCACATGAAATGGGATATGGTCAGTGGAGCTATGGAGAGCCCTGTTGTAACTATGTTGAACATAGGGGAGACTCTCATCCCATGTACGTGGATGCTTAGAATTGTACATGCGCGGGATGTGCACAATTGTCTGATTGATGACTTATGTTTGGCTGTCGGTTTGGGGGTGGAAAGCAGCGGATTTTGTGAGCTTGATGTCCAACAGAGATGAGAGACTAGACCAAAATTTGTTGAGGAACCTATTTTCTCGGTCAGAGATGATGGTCTGTGGTATCCCAAAGTGGACCCACACTGATTCGAAGATGAGCTTGGAAGTATTTGTCACTATGATATTCTTCTTGCAGATTGTGAGGATGGCCATCTTCAAAAACTGATCAATGACCACAAATACACGGTCATTTACTTGCTTGGTGGACGGTAAGCCAGACATGTAATCCATTGATATAGATTCCCAAGGCTTCTCGGGAATAGGAAGAGGGGTGTATAATCCTTGCTTCTTGATGGTTGGCTTGGCAATGGCACAGGTAGTGCAAGATCTGATATACTCGATGACGTCCTATCGAAGTTTTGGCCAATAAAAATGTTTTTGAAGAGCAGCCACAGTTTCCTCCATGCCGAAATGTCCTGCCACCAGATTCTAGTGGGCTTCCCAAATCAAGTTTGCACGCTCGCTTGTAGAAACACTGAGATGGCCTAGGTGGCATAAGATTTTGTCCTAAATGTGAAAATTGATGACAGTTGCGCCTCTACCCAAGATTTGATAAATGGTGGCGAAGTCCAGATCTTGTTGATAAAGTTGGGGCCACTCAGATGCTTCATGTCCACAGGAATGCATCACAGTGGTGAGTGCAGCCACAAAAGGCCGACTGAGGCATTCAGCGACAGGATTTGAGATACTTGTATTATACTTGATGTTGAGATGGAACTGTTGCAGGTAGGTGGACCACTTTTGATGGCGGTCGTTCTGCAATTCCCCTATGTCTGTATGAACTACAGAGGCTTGTGATCAGAGTGTATGATCGTCTATTTTCCTAGAATGTAATGTTTCCATTGACGACATGCTTATACAATGGAATACATTTCCTTGTCATAGGTGGGGTATTTCCGGACAGTGTTGGAGAGTGTCTCACTATGGTATGTCGTTGGATGCCCGTGTTCAGTGAGAATTGTGCCCACAACATATTCAGATGCATCAGTCTCAATCTCGAACCGTTGTTGCAGATCGGGCAAGGAGAGTACTGGAGATGAGCATAAGCCATGCTTCATATCATTGAATGCTTGTTGTTTCTCCTTCCCCCACACAAACTTGGCCCTACCACCACCCTTGGTCACCTAGCTGAGGGCCCATGCAACATGGGAGAATCCCAACATTAACCTTCGGTAGAAGTTGTCTAGTCCCAAGAAGCTCCGAAGCTCGGTCAGTGTGGTCGAGGTTGGCCAATCACAGATGACTTGGATCTTAGCTGAATCAACATGTACCTCATGCTCATCAACAATGTAGCCCAAGTATAGGACCTTGTTCATGCCAAAAGAGCATTTTTCCAAGTTGGCATATAGCTTGTGTTGTCGCAGAGTGCTCAAAACCTGTTGAATATGCCGCATGTGCTCCTCCCACATCTTGTTGAAGATGAGGATGTCATCCAAACATACCACCACAAAGGAGTTGTCGAAGGGTCTCAATACATCATCCATCAATCTCATGAAAGTGGTTGGTGCATTTGTTAAGCCAAAGGGCATGACTAGCCATTCAAAAAGACCTTCTTTAGATTTGAAGATTGTCTTCCATACATTAGTTGGTTTGATGGGAATCTGGCAGTAGCCATACTTTAGGTCAATCTTGCTGAAAAAAATTCCCCCCTTGAGTTGGTCAAGAAGGTCATCAATCCTAGGAATGAGGTACCAGTTCCTGACTGTGATTGTGTTTAAGGCTTTGTAATCAATACAGAGTCGCCATGTCCCGTCCTTCTTCTACACCAGTACAATCGGGCTTCCGCAAGGGGAGGATTTGGGTCTGATGTGCTCTGTTTGAAGCAACTCTTGGATCTCTCACCTGATTTCATCATTTTCCATCAGCGAGCGACGATAGACTGATCCATTAGGTAGAGGTGCGTCGGGGGTCAGATCAATTGGATGCTTGACTTGGCAGTGTGTGGGTACCCCTGTAGGTGAGGAGAAGATGTCTATGTATTCTTCCACGATCTCGTCCACTTTCTTCTACTGCAAAGAGAGGCTCTATGTAGAGGCCATGGATGTGGCGGCGACCTTCTGATTACTGTGAGCACGGATCACAAAGAAGACAGACTTTTCGGTCTGTGAGATGACCTTACTGCATTGCTTAGCAAAGACTAAAGAAATAGTAGTAGGCGGTGCTACCTCTGGTAGCCTGTATCATTGTCTACCCAAAGTAATAATAACATTGTGGGGTCTAGACTCATACACAGCATGATGCTTCCACAAATATGGTTATCCTAAAAGAACATCACAAACTTCAAGGGGAGCAATATCACACAGTACCTCATCTTTGAAAGGCTTGATGTCGTAGGGAAGACGACACTGTTGGTTGACACAGAGATTTATTCCTTGGTGAAGCCAGTTGATGGTGTAGGGTTGTAGGTGCGATGTCGTTGGCAGGTCCAGCCACTTAACAACCTCTGTTGAAATTAGGTTCTTCTGACTACCGCTATCGACAATGAAATGAAGTGGAGCCCCCTTTACCCACATCTGCGAGTGAAAGAGGCGTTCGTCTTCCTCTGGTTCTTCTTGTTCGCTTGGTCGAACTTTGGTGGTAGCAACAGTGGCAGTAGGTTCAACATCGATAATCTTCTTCCCTCCTTCAGGATTTGATTCGGAATTGGAATCGGCCTCTAACTCATAAGCCTTCAGTTTGTCCATGAGGGATTGCTTGGAGCGACATTTTTCGGTGTTGTGCCAAGGGATTTTATGGTACTCACACCATTTTCCCGTGTGCTTCTTCATCTTCTCATTTCTCTTCTTGTGTTGCGGCTTGGACTGGTTGTCCTGAGGGCGGCCATCTCGACTTGGTCCCTTGTTGTGTGGGTTGGGGTTGCCTTTTCCCTTCTTTGGTTGTGAGGGGTTTGCAGATCCAAACTCTCACCTTTTCTTCTTAAATTTCTGCTCAATCTTGACATCATATCTATAAGTTGTTCCCAATGAAGCGATGTCCAGAATCTCCATTTTTGTTTGAATGTATCTATGCAAACAGTCGTATTATTTGAGCACCAAATGACGCTTAGAGTATTTGATACCCAATTTGGTGCATAGGGTATGAAAAATATTGGTGAAATCTGGTACCGCCTAGTCCCTTTCTTGATGTAGGGTGGTCCATCTGGTGTACTAATCCTCGTAGCTTCCGACAAGGTAGTATTGTTCTTTTATGGCATCCCAGAAGGAATCCCATGTAGGGGCCACCACAAATATTGCAGATTACTCCACGACCCTTTGCTCAGAGTAAGTATCCCACCAATCTTTAACATGGGGAATGACCTTAAGGAGTCCAAAAGTGATATTTTCCCTATCGAAAAAATTGTGGACCGTAAAATATCCTTCGAGTAGATTCAACCATTTATCTACAACATCTTCATCTATCAGTCCTTCAAATAATGGAATATCAAAATTTACGTGTACCTTGAAGGGGGTTGCATGACCGCTTGATGAAGATGCTTCTCTTATGGGCAATCGTCGAAGGATCTGCATGAAGTTGTCCATCATTTCATTCCTTTGTCGCGCGAGGGCTTCATTGAGCAACATTTTAATAGGATCTCCTACTCCATCATCTTTCTTTTCATCCCCTATTGGTTGTTGTCAGGCTCGGCGCGACCAATATTATAATGGCTCGATTGGTTCGAGTCCCAACTTCTTATACCCAGATTTTGTCGGGGACATGCACTAAGAAAAATAAATGAAAAGCAGATCGCTCTGATACCAATGATCTAAATTTAGGAGCGGAACGAACTAATTAACAAACTGAATACAATAAACACAGAGATATGAAGAATAACACAGATATCCAGTGAACAATATCTTCTATTGAATAATGAAATAGGTTGAAACTGTAAAACTTCATAACTGAAACACTTGCTCGAATGGTGGTAGCTATCTTTGAGAAGAGATGTGGCTGCTACACGCATATGTATGAGCAAAAAATGGAATAAAATGAGGCTCCAAAAGCATTTATGATATTACTCATGAATGCCAAAATCGTAAACATCCAAAAACCTAACCCTAGAAGGTGAAACGCCAAAAGTCATGTGGGCCCCTATGGGTAAGTTGGTGTAAGTTGGTACCTCAACTTCCCAGGGTCATAGCTTTGCATACGACCTCCGTTTTAGGCACATGATAGGTGAAAGTTCTTTCAGGGAAATACACATTATGTCGTCAAACTTTGACTTCGTCTACAGTTTGACTGTGGCGAGCCAAAAAAACAACGTTTAGGGCCCCAAAACGACCTTGGAAGTATAGCAGAATGTGTTGACATGAAAACATACAAATTAAGCCAGTTGGATTAGGTAAGAGGCCACCAATATGCACCCGGAGGATGTGTGGGGCTTCAGACGGCCCCAGAAGTGTAGAACCCACAATTACAAAGAAGTACAGAATAACGTGTTGAACAAAAACGGACAAGAGGAGCCAGTTGGAATAGGTGAGTGGCCACCAATATCCACTTGGATCAACAAGACTTTCAGGTCTCGGCAATAGAACCATTTGTTGGGCCTTTTCACGCTTTTGTGTGTCCTTCTTAACAATGGGGGGTTTAGACTCAGAGTTTGTCCAGAGTTGACTAAAAAAAACCCCAAAGCATCAACATATCAATCTTTAGCCAAGGTCGAAGAAGGTCTCACCTGAGATGCAATGAGGATCACAAATACCATATGGTCTTGTGATAGGGATGAAGGACTAAATACATAGGGATCCATATAGGATAGCATTCATACACTCCATTAACAACAGCTTACTATTATCAATATGTAAAACAATACTCACATATATCCAAATAACACATGAGTGAGACACAATAGATCAAATTTTTTGCAGCTTTATTACTCCTTCCCTTCCATTGAATATGAGCATACATTAAGCAAACTATATTCAACAACAACAGAGTCTCATGTCCTCTTTAGATAATTCCCAGAATTACAACATACTATGCCATGCGCTTCCTTTTAGACCTCAAATGTATGATAGACTCAGAATTCTATTTAGAAGCATTACATCATTACACTACTACAAAGGCGCAAAGTGAGCTCGACACACAACAAATAACAAATTAATGAATCCTCTAAGCGAGTGTATAACTCTATTTTTTATTTTGTTGCTTCCTTTTGTATCTTTTCGTCTCTTTTAGTTATGCTCCACTCGCTCTACCGACAAACTGCCTTGCAAGCTTCTAGCACCTACTTGCAATCCACGTAGCCTTTCCAGAATCGAGGCAATCCTAACTGCCTCTTGGCCAGCTCATCCTCTCGTCGTTCCACATTCTCTTATGATGTTGGCAGTAATCATTCGGAGAGATTTCTCGACAATTCATTTCTTGATTATGGCGTGTGTCTTCTTGATTTATGGTGCAACTAACAAAACTCGAGCCAACGCGCACTTGGTAGACTTCAGGCTTGGCATGCAATATCAAAACTTGGTTCAATGTGCACCCCTTGCGCAGTTGCTTGGGTGTGCATAAAACTGGAATGGGTGCGCACAACTTTGTTTATGCGTGCGCACGAGATTAACCCAAAACTTTGGGTGCCAACAGTGCAGATGCCTATAACAAGTGACTTGGTGCAGTCCTGACTCAAAATGAACATGTGATTCGTTATGAGTTCAAAAAGATTAAGGAGCATGAGAAGAATTATGCCACATGTGACTTGGAGTTCTCTTCCATAGTAAGTGCATTGAAAATGTGGAGCCATTACTTAATGGGAAGAAATATAAGGACAAACCACAATGGTTTAAAATATTTATTCAAATAACAAACTTTAAATGCCAAGAAAACAAGATGGTTGAAATTTATTAGTGAATATAGTTTTGAGATTAAACATATCACAAGAAAAGAGAATAAGGTTTTTGATGCACTCAATAGAAGGATACATGCAATTCATGTTATAACCATTAGCATGTGCAAATCAGATTTAAAGAATATAGTTTTAGAAGCTCTTATTTCAGATGAACATTACCTATAGGTAAAAGAAGAATTGTAGCAAGAAAATACTCAACTAAAATAAAAAGAGTATAAGTTGGAAGAAGATGGGATACGTATGCATAAAAATAGAGTGTATGTTCCTAATTTTCATGAATTAATGAAGTTGGTATTAAAAGAAATGCATAATGTTCCATATGTTGGACATCCTAATTACTAGAAGACAGTTGTAGTAGTAAGAAGCCAATACTTTTTGCTAGGAATGAAAAATGATGTTGTTGATTATATAGCAATATGCATGGAATGACAAAGAGAAAAGGTTGAGCATAGACATCCAGTAGGTTTTCTACAAGCATTGTCAATTCCAAACTGGAAATGGAAAGTGGTAACCATTGACTTTATCACTAAATTTCCAAAGACAACATGACTCAATAGTGGTAGTGGTGGATAAATTAACAAATGTCACTCTATTTCGGTTACATTGAGTCATAAGGCAACTAATATAGCAGAAAATTATATGAAGGAGATTGGAAAGTTGCATGGAGTCCCCAAGGCAATTCTCTCAGACATATATCCAAAGTTCACTTCAAAATTTTGGAAGGGATTGTTCAAAGGTTTTGGGACAAATCTAAATTTTAGTGCAACCTATCATCCACAAACAGGGTAAATAGAGAGAGTCAGTCAAGTGATTTAAGACATGTTAAGAATGTACATGATGGATAAGCCATCAAAGTGGGAGGACTACCTGCATTTGGTTGAATTTGCCTATAATGATGGATATCATGCTTCGTAAAAGATGATCCCATTTAAAGATTTATACGATAGAAGATGGAATACTCCATTTAGTTGGAATAATCCAATAGACATATTAGTACTTGGGCTAGAGTTGCTTAGAGAGATGGAAGAGAAAATGGCTAAGATTAAGTAGAATTTGAAGGCAATACAAGATATGCAAAAGAGTTATGCAGATAAAGACAATATACAAGGGGAATTTAAAATTGTGGAGCACGTATTCTTGAAAGTGAAAGCAAAGAAAAGTTCTTTGAAGTTGGGAAGTTGCACCAAGCTAGTAGCCATATTCTGTGGTCCATTTGAGATACTGGATAGAATAGGACTAGTTGCATCCATACTTGCATTGCTTGCTCCATGAAAATGCATAATGTATTTCATGTGTCATTATGAAAAAGTATGTGCATGACCCTAACCATGTCATGGACTAGACTTTGAATCCGGTGGAGCCATAAGGAGACTTCTAGGTGCAACCAATGTGTATACTATAAAGGAAGGTCACAGTGCTTTGGAACATAGTCATAGGACGGGTAAATTTCCAATGGACCTACTACAACCCTAAATAAGCGACATGGGAGCTGAAAAATGTGATGTGTGAGGAATACCTGCACTTGTTTTAAAAAAATTATGTACAAATTTATTGTATATAATGGTGATGTGCACCCAAGACTGTGCAAAATTTAGGGGGAGGGGAATTTAAAACTCTAATTTTGATCCCCGGATTAGAAATGTATATTTTTGTATATAATGAAATGCCAAGAGATGAACAATGATGTAAATATGCAAATTATACATTGAATAATAAAAAAAATACTTTAGTGGCTACAAACGGAGAAGGACAAAAGATGGAGGGGCTATTATTCCACAAGATATTAATGAAAGGGGGCTCAAAAGGGAGCAAAGTAAAATCATATTAATTTAATCTTGATCCTAAGTCCTTGTCTTATATTATCCTAAGTTATATCAACCTTGAGATTAATTTCCATGTGAAGTATGTAGGCTTCTTGGGAAGACACATGGTCAGTTGGGAGCACGCAAATATAATCCTTGACTTTTGGTTGTTGTGGGAGAGTTTTTCCATTCATTCTTTCCAGAGGTTGTCAGAGAGACTAGGAGGCTACACTATGACTTGTAATAGAATGAGTATGGTTGTTATGAATACTATGTGACAATTATGCCATGTGCATGGGGAATCAATGCCATTGAGAAAACTCCATTACAACTGAGAATTCTTGGAGTCCCTAGTAGAGAAATTTCATGGCTAATCTGTGTTGGAGCCTTGGAGGGAAGTGGGATATCCTGAGGGATTGCATGGGAGAGAAGGGGATCCCATTCCTTGGGTTGTGCAGATTGAAGGGGAAAGAGAATTGGTGGGTTGGAATTGTTGTGAGAGCTTACAACTTGTGAGTTATAGGAAAATTGGGTGGTGTGAGAGGATTAGAGCTAGCCATAGGCAAATTGGTTCTTGTTGATTCATAGTCTTAACTTGGGGGTGGCCCTGTTGCAAAAGGAGTACAAGGAACAAAAAGCCCATGGTTGGGTGGAATGTCCTTCCTCTGCAACCAGTTGTTGTTTATTCCAAGAAGATAAGTATTCATGGTTTATTGTAGTTATGTTGAATTAATGTTGTGTATGTTCTTAATGAAATGTTGTTATGTTGCATGTACTATTTGCATATGTAACTGTGAATGATTTAATTACGGTTTAATGGTCATGTTTGTGCATATGCATTGATCAACTCATAAAAGGACAGTGAGGATTATGGTACCAAAGAAATAAGAGAAATGGAAATGTTGTGTTTTGCAGAGGTACCTTGTACCCTCGACCGTTACAGAGGCTACTAGGTACTTTATAAGCTGTGAGAAGGAAAAGGAGAGGGGATAGGGGATAGCCCTGCCTTAAACCCCTATCTGGTTTGAAGAATAGGGATGCAAATCCATTGATTAAGATTGCAAAATACATTGAAGTGATGCAACTCATCACCCAAACCACATATTGATTTCAAAAACCCAAATGAATAAACATAAGTCCTAGATAAAGCCAACTTACTATGTTATAAGAGTTAGAGAGGTACACTTTGATGTCCATAGATTTTTTACTTCTAACCTTGATTGATTGAAGGATTTCCTATGGTATCATGATTGCCTCGTGAGTTTGTCTCCCCTTTAAGAACCTAAACTGCTATGCAGATATTTGTTTTGATAATACCCCTTTAAATCTTCTAACAATGACTTTTGAGATAATTTTGTAGACACAATTGCATAAGGATATCAAACCGTTTTTTTTTAAATATGTTGGGTTATCCTATTTGGGAATCAATGCTATAAAGGTAGTGTTGAAGGCTCCTGGCATTTTTCCAGTAGTTCTAGTGACCACCACCCTTTTAAGATCCTCTTCTATAAATTCATGGCAGCCCCAAAAGAATTCCACGGGGAGGCTATATCGCCCTAGACTTTTAACCCTTTGGAAGCTTTGTAATGTTTGTTGCAATTCCTCTTTCCCCTCTTATTTCATCAATTCGAGATTCTCCTCGTGATTGAAAAAACTAGGGAATGAGTGGGATAGCTTGATTAGCTCAATTATGGTAGCTTGTAAGTCCTCCCTAAAAAGGTTTTAAAAGTAGTTAACTCATCCTTCAACAATGCCCTTAAAATTTATTTCCCAACTGTTGTTCCCTTTGTCAATTTCCCAAATAGAGTCTACATTTTTTCTTTTGTTCACATATCTGTGAAAGAACTTGGTATTTTCATCACCTACTTAAATCCATATAGCTTTGCTTTTAATCCACCATTATTTTTCTTTTTCGACCAATACGTTCCTCTCCTTTTCTTCCAATAGCTTCACCTCCAAGTTTTATGCCTCATTCAAATACCCAAAACCTTTGTTATTATATATTGTCTCCAACCCTTCTTCCAAATCTCCAAGGACCCTATCATCTTTCAATTTTTCATCCTTAGCCCATTGAGTCGCTACCTTCTTTTCCTCTTTCAATTTTTTTTGAAATTGAATCGGAACATATCCCCTTGAGGATTAATCATAGGGTTTCCAACAAGATTTTATCTTGTTTAAAAACTCCTCCATATTCAGCCATTTTGGAATTAGTTTCTAGTGGTTGGCTGGCTTTTCTCGAGGTGACCCATTATTTTACTCATGTAACTTTATTTAGGAACTTTCCTCTAGAAGACCTTTCTTAGATGAAGAGAAGATTATGCAAGTCCAAGAAGACCATTAAACAACAAGAAGAATACCTATAAGAGAATTTGGCCCACATAGAAAAGAATAAAGTAAAAATAAGATTCCTGGAGAAGAATTTGGCCCAGGCAGTTGACTTGAAGACTATAATAAGGTGCGCAAGCCTGAGGAAGAAGAGGAGATGCAAAGATGGGGTTTTGGTTATTCTTGGTGGCTACTTTATATTGTGCATTATCTCTCTAAGGAGGTGTGCTCTTCTTATATTGTGTTGTTGCTGCAGCTGTGAGCACTAGAGGTGTGCTAGCCTAGTGCTAGGGTTTATATCTTGTTTGTGGCTCTTGAGAGCTGGTGAATGGTTGGACTTTGTGAATAGAATCTATCTAAGAAAGGTTGTTGGGTTTTTCCCCCGTTTTGGGGTTTTCCCAGGATAAATCTCTTGTGCACTCTTGTATATTGTTTATGTTGCTAGTATTGTTCAGTCTATGACCTAATAGTTAATGTTAAAGGAATAAAAGAACATTGGTAAAACTATTGCTCTATAAGTAAAAAAAATCCAACATGGTATCAGAGTTGGTTACCTTCAAAACAATTTAACAACTAGAAGGAAAATCATTTGCAGCAGTACCTTGCCGCTGCAATAACCTTGTCATTGCAACACACTCTCTTTGTCAAGCTCGTTGAGCACTAGTTTTAGAGCGTTGGGACTATTTTCACCATAGAGCAGTTCATCCTACCCTAGTGCACCCCCTGCAACACTCTAGTTGCAGTTCAGTGAAAGATCAAAAATTTGAAATTTATCAAATCTAGGGTTTCTACCGGCGAAAATGTCAACCATTGTGAGAGTAGATTGGATGGAGCAGAAGCACATAGTACTTCTCATTCTAGAGGAGAATGAGTTATTGGATCATATGCTACAACTGCAAGGAGATGGCACATTATGCAGCACAATTTCCTCTTAGACATGAAAAGGGAAAGAAGAAGCACCATGCACATGCAGCATATGCTAAAGAGAAGAAGTCAAAGGATGAAGAGTATGTCTTTTAGCCAGTGGTGCTTCCAAGCACATGATCGGGAAAACTATAGAAGACAACTCAAGTGGGACAACAACAACTAAACTCTGGGTTTTCATATTAGGTTTGATATTTTATATTGCTATATCTTAAATAAGTATTGTAACCAGAATAGTAGTCTTTAGAGTTCTATTATTGCTACTGCTATCAAATGTTTAGTAACACTTGAATATTATTGGTATGATTTGCATATCAGTAAATGTTCATGGTTTAGTATTAATAATGCACTTGTTTGCAAGATGAAATTGATCTCCTCTAGGAGATTATCTTGGTTACTAACCTTGTTCCAAGGAGGTTATCTTGTAAATTCCATGGAGGTTACCATGGAGATGTTGTTGTTCTTGTCTCTTGTTCCGGGAAGGTCACAAGTGATAGCTTTAAGAGGGATCCATAATCATTGTTGTAGGGGGAAACATATTAGATGGTCACTAGCTGAGACATGGAGCAGACTATCCAGACATAAATTTGTGTACATGACCATACACATCCATGTAACGAAGGAAGGAGGATGAAGTTAGAACCTTCTAGAAAGAAGGGTACTTTTACGGATACATAGTATCTCATATGAAGAGAAATTATAAGGAGTAGAAGGCTCTGAAGATGACTGTACAGATCCATATAGTTTAGTTGATCACTCTTCAGATCATCAGGAAAAG
Organism: Picea engelmannii; assembly: GCA_009831015.1. Classification (NCBI taxonomy): domain Eukaryota; kingdom Viridiplantae; phylum Streptophyta; class Pinopsida; order Pinales; family Pinaceae; genus Picea; species Picea engelmannii. The sequence goes on from ML854296.1 coordinate 15,586, forward strand.
TCAGTAGAGACAGAAGGGCCTACCCAGAATCGTTACAGCGACTAGGAAGAAACTAGCATGGTCTTGTGATACTTTGTTGGATGCAAAGGAGAATACACATATGTGGCATTGATGAGCCATATCAAGAGAAGCATATGGCTCCACCAGTGGTGAACTAGGCAGCCCCACCAAGTACCAGCTCAGAAGGAGCTAGAGTTCAGAGGGATTTAGCAATCAGGATCCAGTAGGGAGGAGTAGCCTCCTCAAGACAGTTCATAGGAGATCGGACTTCAAAGGAGGTCAACACATGCAGATGGATCAGATGGCTCTAGAGATTATATAGACTCAGAGGGAGTCAAGATTTGGAGGGAGCATGCAGACTCAGAGTGAGCCTGATCTCAAATAGATTTAGTGGCTTCAAGACTTTCATTCACAAAGTATTCCTCCTCATATTCGGATGGAAGAGAGAGATGTCTTGTAGGACTAACAAACAGATGTCATGGGTTGAGGAGGCTAGATCTTAGCTTTAGATACTTCTAGGAGATGTGAGATATCCTGGGAGGATTCCCTTGGTTCAGTAGACTTTGCTACAATGACAGAGGAGGAATCCAGTTAGAAGGATTGGGATACAGATCTTTTCCTTGGTTCTGAGACCAGAAGGGAAGTCAATGGTGACTTCCAAGTTGATCTACAAGATCAAGCATGCTAAATATGGCAGTATAGAGATGTACAAAGCTTAATTTGTGGCTAGAATATTCTCCCAACAAGAGGGAGAAGATTATGACGAGAAACTTGCTACAACATCCAAAAGAAGTGTACATAGAGAAGCCACAAGATACATGAGAAGGAGTCTCATGTCTGTAGATTGAAGAAGGCTTTGTATAAGCCTCAAGCAGGCACCTAGGGCAGGATATGCCAGACAATTATTTTTTATGAGATTGGGGATGGTTGCCCCTTGATATTAGATGACCCATTTCTGATAGGAGATGAGAAGCTCATAGTTGGGTGCAAGAGGGATCTCGCTTCAGAGTTTGAAATGAAGGATCTAGGTCCGATGCATTCCTTCTAGGGATTAGAGGTGTGGCAGAGATCAGATGAGATTTTCCTTAGCCAAGGAAAATATATTGTTGAGATCTTGTATAGATTCAAGATAATAGATTACAATTCCATGGCCACACCTATGATGAAAAATTTGAAGCTCTTGAATGATTCATCTTCAAATTTGCTGATACCACGATGTACATACAACTGATTGGATCTTTGATGTACCTGGTTAACACCATGCCAAACATATGATTTGCAGTGAATGCCTTGAGTTAGTACATGGTTGAACCTAGACATGTACATTGGATGGCAACAAAACATATGTTAAGGTATCTATGTGGTATGATTGGATATGGATTGAGATATGTCTCAGGTGGAGATGTGAAGCTACAACGATATATAGACTCTGACTGGGCAGGGAGTGTAGTGGATCGGAAGAGTACTTTCAGATGTTGCTTCAGCCTGGGATCAGGTATGATCTCTTGGTTGAGCAAGAAGTAGACATTAGTGGCACTCAGTACAGTAGAGGCAGAGTATATTGTAGCCAGTGTGGCAAGTCATGAAGAAGTGTGGCTTTGGAAGTTGCTTGCAGGGATATTTGATCTAGAATTGGAGCCAACTTTGATACATTGTGACAATCAAAATTGTGTGAAGATTACAGAGAAATATGTCTTTCATGACAAGTATAAGCACATGTAGATCAAATATCATTACATCTGAGACATGGTGTAGAGAGGAGCTATAGAGCTCCAGTACATATCCACGGATGAGCAGATAGCAGACATTCTCACCAAGTTCTGTCTAGAGTGAAGTATGAGTACTTTAGAGACAAGCTTGGTGTGCTATAGAATGTCCACCCTCGTTGAGAAGGAGGTGTGTTGTTTCTTCTCATACCGCTTAACCCCTCTGGCCAAGGGTTCCCTAGATCAGTCATGTGAGGTGACTGAGGGGGTAATGCATTGTCGGACCTGATGAGAGAAGAAACATCACATGCATAGTCGTGAGGACTAAGGGAGTAGCTTTGTGTTATTGTATGAGACTATAACTATGATTGATGGCATCGTAGTAGTTGTGTGCTACTAGCCGATTGTTGCATAGTTATAAAGACATTGACTATGACTATGGTTGATGGAATTGTAGTAGTTGTGTGCTACTATCTAATTGTTGCATAGTTATAGAGGCCATGACTATGGTTGATAGCATTATAGTAGTTGTGCGCTATTGGTTGATTGTTGCATAATCATAGAGACTATTGGATTGCATGGTGATGGCTTGTGTAGCTATTAGTTGATTACATGATATGATTATGGCATGGTAGTAGTTGTGTGCTACTAGTTGATTGTTGCATAATCATAGAGTGTGACTATGGTTGATGGCATGGTTGTAGTTGTGTGTTACTAGATGATTGTTGCATAGTCACATAGATCCTAACTATGGTTGATGGCATGGTAGTAGCTTAGTGCTACTAGTTGATTTTTGCATAGTTATGGAGATTATTGGACTGCATGGTAGTAGTATTACGACTAATAGTGGATTGCATATCATGACTCTGGCTGATGGGATGGTAGTATCTTAGTGCTACTAGTTGATTGTTTCATAGTCATGGGATACTATTGAATAGCATGGTAGTATATTTGTGCTACTAGTTGATTGCTATGTAGTCGGGACATCATAGCAGTAGTTGTGTGCTACTTGGAGTGGTTATGTACCACTGGATAGTAGTTGTGTACTACTATGGATCAGCACAATCTTGTTCTACTGGATAGCATTGTAGTAGTTGTGCACTACTATTTGATTTCCATGGAGACTGCCCATTCACATTGGGAGTAACTGAGTGCTACTTTATTGCAAAGATTGTGACAGATGATTCAAGCTACCGATGGCATTGTAGTATTTGTGGGCTACTAGCTGATTGCAAAGTAGTCTGTGGACTACTAGATGAAGACATTGTGGAAATATACCTCCCTAGCTAAGAGGGAGTGTTGATGTTTTGGTAGATGCGGGAGGAAATTTCCTCTAGAATAACTTTCTTAGATGAAGAGAATATTATGGAAGTCCAGGAAGACCATTAAACATCAAGAAGAATACCTAGAAGAGAAGTTGGACCACACAGAAAAGAATAAAGTAAAAATAAGATTCCCAGAGAAGAAGTCGGCCCAGGCAGTTGACTTGAAGACTATAAATAAGAAGGACATCTAGCTCATTTGGACACACTATCTCACTGAGGAAAATGTGTGAAAGCTTGAGGAGGAAGAGGAGACGCAGAGCTGGGGTTTTGGTTATTCTTGGTGGCTACTTTATCTTGTGCACTATCTCTCTAAGGAGGTGCGCTCTTCTTGTATTGTGTTGTTGCTACAGCTGTGAGCACTAGAGGTGTGCTAGCCTAGTGCTAGGGTTTATATCTTGTCTGTGGATCTTGAGAGCTAGTGAATGGTTGGACTTTGTGAATGTAATCTATCTAAGAAAGGTTGTTGGCTTTTTCCCCCATTTGGAGTTTTCCCGAGATAAATCTCTTGTGTACTCTTGTCTATTGTTTATATTGCTATTATTGTTCATTCTATGATATAACAAATAATGTTAAAGGAATAAAAGAACAATGGTAACACTAATGCTCTATAAGTAAAGAAAATCTAACAAAGTGAAGTTTAGGTCTCCTCCTATCATCACTATACCAATGTGTATGCACTCTAATTTGAAAAACTTGTCCTAATACTCCACCCCGTCCGTGTACAACCCATAAATGTTTAGAACAAAGATTTATTTTCACATATCTAAGGAGAAGAGGGAAACCCCTGGACTTGACTTAAAATCCCATGAGTTAGATAGGGTGAAGGAACACCTCTTCCAACCAGTTATGTTCCCACCATATCTCCCAATGGCATAAATACAACTGAAATCCCACCCATTCAAATATTTGAAAAGTTCCTAAGTTGTTTTCTCTTTGTCTGTCATAATTTCCTGAAGAGGGATAATAGAGGGTTTTAAGGACTATATTAACCTCTTAATAGCCAATTTCTTAGAGGCATTGGCCAACCCTCAATAGTTCAATGTGAGAAATATTATTTGAGACCCTCACGAGGGGAATTTTCTCAAAGGGCCCCTATCAATGAAAGTTGTTTTCCACATATGATGTCAGAGGATGCTTATTTTGTACCATGGACAAGTGAGACTTCCTCCCTCTTTGGTTAGGTTTTTTTTCTTCCTTCCTTCCTATCACTTTCCGAGGGGAGTCAAGGGTTCCCTTACCTCTAGGTCTAAGATTGTATTTGGAGGATTCTTGGGGGCATAATCTCAGGAAGGAACCCGTGCCTCTGTTCCATGTCTGGGGGATGCAAATGTCCTTACCTAGACACTATGTTTTGTAATAGGACTTTCATTTGTAGGTAAAGGAATAAATGTTGCAGAGGTAGGGGTTTTGATACCATATGGGCTTGGAAAGAATTCATTGATAGAATCCAACCCTTTATTTTCTACCTTTATCCCTCAAGATCCAAAAAAAAAAAAAACTATGGATTGTCTTTTGCAAGGGGAGGGTCTTTGAGGTGACTTACCCAAAGACATCGTGCCGAATGTATTGTCACTAACTGCATCCAAACTCTGATCCTTGTTAACACCCAAAACCATCGGCTACTCCTCTAATTCTAGTGGTAAAACCAAAGGTTTCTCATTAATCCTTTTGTTTCCAGTTTTCTCAGGTCCTCTCTATATGTTAGGGGTTTCCACCAATTCCACTCCTAGCACTTTTGGTTGAGTTTTTTGCATCCACACCTTCCTTTGGTGAGGTTATGAGCATTCCACTATTAAATTCCCATAGTTATGGCATTGTCCACACTTAAAGGGAATGCCTTCATAGTCTAGAGTGCATTGGTAATGGTATGTTTCATGCTTTCTGTTAAAATTTTGGTATGCTAGTTTAACCATGGACAATGTCGCATCATTTTCACCCAACCATAGGCATTCACTATGCCATCCCCTAGCACACTAACCTTTTCTTAGATAGAATGATTCTGACAAGTCCACACTAGAACTAACAGATAAACCCTAAACAAAAATACCACTACTACAGCAACAACACAATACCAAGAGAATGTACCTCTACTAATAGAAATGTACCTTTACCAAGAGAAGCACACAAGAGAAATATCAAAAAAACCGAGATTACACCACAACAACTACTGCACCGCCTTCTCTAGACTTGCGCCTCCTTATGTTGCAACTGCAGTTGTTGCTCCTTAGACTTGTGCCCTCCTTTTGTTGAGTGAGTGAGTGTGAGAGTGTGCACAAATGAGTAGCACCTAGCCTCTATTTATACTAGTCTTCCAAGGTGTCTTTTCATGTGGGGCCAAACTCAATTTATGGATCCTTTTAATACTTTATTATTATTCTCTTTGGGCCAACTTCTCTTCTAGGGTTTTCACACATCAATTTAATGGTTCTCTTACTTTCGAAATATTCTATCTAAGTACAAAGGTTACACTTGGAGGTCAATACCTCCCGCAGCTACCAAAACATCAACACTCCCTCTTAGCTAGGGAGGTATTAACTAAGATGTTCTTCATGTAATGGTCTCAAACATATCCATCCATCTCACATGGCATGGGCAAGACTCGCATGGTCTTGTAGACCAATCTATAGGTGGCATGACCATAGCCACATAGGCTATCTTATGATCAAATAGATCATGTCACAAGTATAACCATCATAGCCGCACAGACTCTAGAATATGAAGTTGAGCCAGTTTACACAGAGTTGCGCTACTACCCAATCCAAGCAAAGTCTGGGCAACTGCAACTCACCAACTCACACATAATATGGCATCTAGTTCATAAAGAACTAGTAACTGGTCAGCTCACACAAAATCTAACATTTAGTTCATAAAGAACTAGTAACTCGCCAGCTCACACAAAATCGGGCATCTAGTTCATAAAGAACTAGTAACTCACCAACTCACACAGAATCTGGCATCCAGTTCATAAAGAACTAGTAACTCGTCAGCTCACACAAAATCTAGCATTTAGTTCATAAAGAACTAGTAACTCATCAGCTCGCACAAAATTTGACATCTAGTTCATAAAGAACTAGTAACCTCTAGTTGGCACACCAACTAGTAACCTCCAGAGTGACCATGCATCTAATCACAAGGATTAGGTGATATAGTGCACACACACTACCCATCTAGCCCAAGGCTGGGAAACACCCCCAACCACAGAGGTTGGCCCACCAACTGGAAAAGTTGGGTAACTAACCAGCCCCGAAGGCTCGGCATCTACTGACCTTGTGCGAGGTCATGTTGTCTGGTGCCACAGACAGTAACGTGCATACCGGACTATTTCACTGGAGTAGGAACATTTCAATGTACCAGACTATTCCACTAGAGTACCTATGTGTACCAGACTATTTCACTGGAGTAGCTATGCATACCAGACTATTTCACTGGAGTAGCAATATCTCAACATACCAGAGTATTTCACTGGAGTAGTTATGCATACCAGACTATTTCATTGAAGTAGCAATATCTCAACATACCAGACTATTTCACTGGAGTAGCTATGTGTACCAGACTACTTCACTGGAGTAGCATATGTAACACATCATACCCTATCACAAAGGTACGTCCTTCCGAACCATACCAAGTTTGTCCCTTAAGTACACAAACTTCACTCTTGACAGAGGATTGGTTAACACGTCTCCTATCTACTCATCTATAGCGACATACTGGAGCTTTACTGCTCCCTTATGCACCATATCTTTGATATAATGGTACATGATCTTGATATGCTTGGACTTGCCATGAAACACCGGGTTCTCCAATAACTTCACACAACTCTTGTTGTCGTGCTAGACACAAGTAGCCTCTAACTCGAGATCAAACAATTATGCGAGTTGCTTCTAAAGCCACAATGCTTCACTGCTAGTTGAACACGCTACTATATACTCTGCCTCAACCGTACTGAGCGCCACACTAGTCTGCTTCCTGCTAAACCATGAGATCATAGTTGATCTCGAACTGAAGCAACATCCAGATGTACTCTTCCGACACTACCAACCCAATTTGGATCAGTATAGCCTAGCAGACTTATTTCACGATCCAAAACATATCTGAATCCATAGTCAATTGTGCCTTTCAAGTACCTCAACACATGCTTTGTCGCAACCAAGTGAACACGTCTTGGATCGACCATATACTAACTCAAAGTGTTCACTACAAAACATATATATGGCCTTGTGTTCATTAAGTACATCAACAAACCAATCATCTGTCTATACATGGTGGCATCCACTGTCTCTGAAGATGCATCACTCAATAACTTCATATTCGTTACCATCGATGTAGGCATGACTTTATAATCCATCATTCTGAATCTCTTCAAAATCTCTACAACATATTTTCCTTGGTTAAGGAAAATCTCACTCGGTCTCTGCCATACCTATCGACCCAAGAAATAATGCATCATGCCCAGGTATTTCATCTCGAATTATATAGCAAGCTTCCTCTTACTCTAAGTGGTGAGCTTCTCGTCTCCTGTTAGAAATAGGTCATCCACATATAACAATAATATCACTGGTCCACCATCCATAACCTTGGAGTACAGGTTGGAATATGCTTTACTTTTGATAAAGCCCAAGCTCATGAGGAAACTATCGATTCTATCATACCATGCCCTAGGTGCTTTCTTTAATCCATACAAGTATTTTTCAATCTACACACATGTGTTTGATTGTCATGTGTCTCGAAACCTTGTGGCTACTCCACATACACTTCCTCTTCTGTTACACTGTTTAGAAAAGTTGTCTTCATGCCCATATGGTGTATCTTCCACTTCATTACTGCAGTTATCGCAAGTATAGCTATAATTGAAGTGTATCTCACCATAGGAGTAAATGTCTCCTCATAATTTATTCATTCTTTCTGGGAGAAATCACGTGCCATGAACCTTGCCTTGTACTTCTCGACATTACCATCTGTTGAATGCTTCATCTTGTAAATCCACTTGGAACTTACCATTGTCTTCTCTTTCAGTCTCGGAACCACTGTAAAGTCCATATCCCGGTCCTTTTGACTGGCTTCCTCCTCGATCACTAAAACAAAGGAATCTTCCCAGGAGATCTCATATCTCCCCGAAGCCTTTAAAGCTTCGATCTCGTCTCCTCACTCATGGCACATGTCCATTAGTTATGGAAGACGTCTCTCTCTCCCATTTGAATTTGAGGAGGAAAACTTTATGAATGAAAGTCTCTAAGCCACTAACTCTCTATGAGATCATGCTCTCTCTAAGTCTCCATGCTCCCTTTGAAGCTTGACTCCCTCCGAGTCTATATAATCTCTGGAGCCATATTCTTCCTCTGTATGTGATGATCTCCTATGAAGTTTATTCTCCTCTGAATGGTTGTTGGTTGTTTCTTTCAATTCTTCTTTGGCTGACCCAAATTCTGATCTCAAATAGGTTTCAAACAAAACCCTAAAAAACTATCGACCCTCCTGGTAAACCAGAAAGCAACGTTGCGCACAAGGTGCACAATGCAGTCTCACCCGAGATAGCTTTTATGGGTGACTGCAATAGTCAGGTGTTTGCACTCTAGGAATGAAGAGATTTGTGATTGTGTCATTTCTTCCTTATGCATTATCCTTGTTAATTATTCAAGTACTTCTTGTTAGCCTCATAATCCTAAAGTTCTATAGTCTAAGTATTTTCTAGTATAAATATTCTTAGAAATTAGTTTATTCTAGTTTGTTAGGATAAGGACACCTAACTTCTATGTAAGAACACATATCATACTCATGTGATTATGTGATTGGTTTTTCTCCTAGTTTTTAGTTTAGAGTTGAGCTATATAAACAAGCTCCTTCTTCAAGTGAGGTTAATAAGTTGATTATGAGTCTGCACTTCATATTGTAATCACTTTTTCCTTATCAAAATGGTATGATAAGGACACTTTGTCAAAATGGTATGATCTCTTCATATTCAAGGACAACAGTAATGAGGTATTTATGTTATTAATTCAATAAGGAAAAGGTTATTTTGATTACAACACTTGTTTTTTGAAAATTTGATAAAATAAATCATCATTTTCAGAGTTAAAAGTTTTTGTATCAGATCTATTATTTTTTTGTTCTCATTAGAGATTATTTTCTGATCGGATCTACTTTGTTTATCAAGTAGACCAGTTGTAATCCAAGTAGAGGGCTCTTTTTTGTATAAATTGTTTCAGATCTATGTAAATCTGGCAATTTCTTGTTAAAGAGATATTTTTTTGATAAATCTTGATCTCCATGATTCAATGCTTCAAGATATATGTAAATTGTTATAGATATGTAAAAATCTGGCAATCTAATTTTGTCAATTTAAAAAAAAAATCTAGCTCTAGCCATCATTTTATCTTCTCTTCTTCGCATTGGGCGGATAACAATTTGTTTTATGTTTGAATATGGAAAAGGCAATCGGTCCACATCGATTCAGATCCAGATCTCTGGTGCAAACAAACTGTACCTTTGCGGATCTCTTCTTCGCATTGGGCGGATCTGGTAAAGAGAGCATCCACAAATCATGCCCTCCAGCAAGCGCCCTCCACAGATCTGGTAGCAAGCGTTCTCCACAGATCTGATAGCAAGCGCCCTCCAACAAACGTTTTTCAACATACCCTCCTTTCAAGGTAGGCAAATCATTCAAAGAAGTTGCATATTGTGATGGGATATCAAAAATCGCGGGCAAGAAGAAATTCCCACCACTAACGAGGCGCAACACTAGCAGTGGCACGACCTCTACCTTCAACGCGGCGATCTGGAGTGCCTGGAGTGCTAGAAACCAGGGGTAAGGACCGTGGTCGTGAATAGGCACGTAAACAAGTGTGCCCTCGACGTAGAGCAGGCGAACGAAGTTGTTGACATTGGCCCTGCTTCTGCATGCTTCAACAGGATCCATGGTGGCAACAAAACCTTTCAAAAGAGGGAAAGCAACATCTATCAACTCCATTTTCACTCCATTCAAAGCATCTACTGTTGGAGGAATATCAAGCATGTGCAAGATGACAGGCTGGTCCGAACCCAGCATTATGCCTCTGGCAAACATAAGAACCAATGCATAACCAATTTGTCCAGCAGCTTCAGTGACAAGAACATGAGCAGGTTCCTTCTCCATTTAGGAGATGAGAGGATCTAATTGAAGGCAGTTAGATGGTTGATGTGATTTTTTTAAGACCTGGAAATTTTGTTTTCTCCTACTACTCGAAGTGATTTCTTCCACTGAGGTTAACATGGAGTATTATTTTATTGGAGTGATAAGTAATATTTTTTTTTTATTTCAAAGGGGCTATATTGTATTTGAAATAAAACTTTACTTTAATTAAAAAAAAAAAGTGGAGGGATGAATTAGAGAAGTTTCACTTTGGATTATTAATTTCTTTAGTTTGGGGATTTTTTTGCATGAAACATATTTGAGTTGTAAATTTTTGGGTTAGTGGAGACTTTAGTTCAAGTAGGCACATTTTGATTTTTATATAAGACTATAAGTCTTGTAAAATGATTAAATTTTGAAAGTTTTGATTGTAACCTTTAAGTTAAGAGTTGAGAAGAGTTTAGTGAAATACTCTTTCAAACTCATTTTTCAACGAGACTTTTAAAGGGTCAAAGCCAAGCCCTTAAAAGTGTTATTTTTGCGTGGATAGTGTACTCTTTTTTTTGGTGCCTTGTGTCTCTCTTGTGGAGTTTTGTGGATTATTCACTTGCAATCTTGCAATAAACATCATGTCTAAATTAATCAATTTATTCACAGAATCAGATAAGTTACATGGACCCAAGAATTACAAATCTTGGAGTCGGCACATGCATAACACTTTGATCTATAATGAATTATGGCGTGATATTTGTGATGGTGTGATCTAAAAATGAAGAAGACTTGAAAAACTTGAATAATTATTGCAAATGAAATGTTATGTGTTTAAAGCAACAGGATCAATTTGCAACACATAAATTAAGGATTACTTATGCAAAATACACATAGACAGCAGCATAAACATTGAACATAAACACATGTGCACAGCAATTGATAAAGGAGTTCACCCCTCTTATGGGCTACATCTCCTGGTCCATCTTCCAATGGATCATTATTATTAATTGCTCAAAAAGTGCTCAAAAACATGTCTTACAATACTCAAACTGACAAACCGACTGCTCCAATGGCTTCCCAGCGTCCCAAAACCCCTGTCTGGGCTCTTTCGGCACCTCAACCAGTCGAAAAATGAAGAAGTTAGGCCTCCTGGAAGTCTCCCTCTTCAAGCTTCTTGTCTCTGGTTCTACAATTCGCACTCCCCCTTCACAAACCTGGCTCACACGCTCTTTTAAGCGTAAAAACCCAGCACCGGACGCAACCGCACCAACGGTGCAAATCATAGGACGGTTAAGGCACCTCCAGCCCCTAACCGCCTTGGCACCTGGGCATATGGCCATGTGACCTCGTGCATTGGCAAATGGGGGTTAAACCCGTCATAACCATGCAACTTCCGGTTTGGGGCCCCGCGCCAATATTTAACACATGGGTCTTGGTTTCAAACCCCGCGGCAATCATTTAACACACGGTTTATACAATATATACAATGCAATGTATTGCAATACAATGCAATGGAATGTGCGCGCCAAACGGTCGGGCCAATACATATATGTTTGGGTCATATGTAATACAATGTGTCCACGGGTCGGTGCTAAACCCCGGCCCGACCCCCCTTTCCTTCCAAACATAAATCAACCTTAAATAAATGTTTTATGACATGGTAAACAAGGACCAAATGGCGGTACTTTGGTTAGCGGAGAGTTATGAAGTCGTTAGTGTTGGGGGAGGTTCGGGGGTCAAACCCCACGGACTCCCAATACAATTTTATATAACCATATGAACAAAAATGAAGGGGGCACGTGGCGCCCATGGATTGGGCCACGTGTCCTCATATTACTTGCCACCAATCGAACACGTGTCACCATCCAATACGCCAGCAACCAACCAATAAACAACTTTCATGTCATCACCGTACGGCCTGTACGGTTTTGCCACGTCACTGTACGGACTGTACGGACAGGTACAGTGAGCATCCAAAAATTTTGCATGTTTGGCTTGGCGGACAGATCGCGATATATCCTTCATACGGACTCCATTTGAGAAAGTAAATATACCGCCGGAATCAGGAAGATGAGACAGACGCAATGGCACTGTTTTCTTCGCATTCCGAGAACTTTGAAAATTGAGCAAAATTTGATCCCCTGATCACACCTCCCCATTGGGAAGCTTTTGGACCTCCAAAAGACTATCTCAGTCTATGTGAAGATGATGGTATAGTTCCCTCACCCTTCCAACCTCAATCCATTTGGCCTTGCTTGGATTCGTCCCTTTAAGACCAACTCGCAAATACTCCACATTTCCTCGCTTCAAAGTTCGCGTTCTCCTGTCAAGTATGGTGTCTTCCTACAGTTTTGTTAGATACTCTGGAGAAAAATCATCAATGGAAGGAATCTGAACATGCTCTCCTTGATCATCAATCAACGGAGACTCATACAACTTCAAATTCTCAACATTAACAACTGCATACATCTGCATATATGGAGGCAAATCTAAACGAAAAGCATTGTTACCAATCTTACCGACAATTTTGAAGGGACCATATCTAATTGGTTTCAACTTTTTACCTTCTCCTTTAAGCCTCTATTTGCTGATGTAAAGCCACACTTCATCACCAACTTCGAAACTATGATCAACACGATGCTTGTCATGTCTCGCTTTGTACTTGGCCTGACTCTTTTCCAACTGCTCTTGCACCACCTGATGTATCGACTGAATTTGTTCAATGAACTTCTTTGCCCGATCAATATCATATTGCCCATCAACAGCAATATCTTTCCCAAAGATGAAATCTAAAGGTGACTTGGGCAAATAGCCAAAACATATCTCAAATGGCGACGTTTGAGTCGAAGAGTGCTTAGCTCGATTGTACGCATGCTGAACGTAGTGTAAATGTTCATCCCAAAACTTAGGATGCTTGCTGCAATATGCATGAAGAAGATGTACCACTGTACGATTCACCACCTCTGTCTGACCATCTGTCTGCGGATGAAAATTTGTGCTCTTCTTAAGCTTGGTGTCCATGAGTGCCCACAAACTCGACCAAAAACTTCCAACAAATCGAAAATCCTGATCAGAAATGATGGACTTGGGCAAACCAAAATGCACCCAAACATTTTGAAAGAACAACTGTGTCGTTTGTTCTGTTGTTACCTGCTTAGTACAAGGCATCAATATACATGTCCTGCTAAAACGATCAACCACAACATAAAGATAATCATGACCCTTTCTCGACATAGGTAACCCACCAACAAAATCCATGGAAATACTTTCCCAAGGTCGAGAAGGAACTGGAAGTGGACTGTACAAACCCAACT
>WSFP011384593.1:0-29025 GCA_009831015.1 Picea engelmannii
ATTCAAAGCTAGGGCATCTTCATCATGGACCCCTCATAAATTTTCTTCCTTGTATCAATTGAGTGAGCTCATTTTTTCGAATTAGTCTTGTTAGATAAATCTCAAGGTTTCAAACTTTGAATAGCTTAGCAATGATTAGAATACTACACTTCTTGGGTAAGATCAAATAAAATCCCTTGGGGGGGTCTTGAGTCTCTTCCTTTATGTAGGTATCCTTCTTCATCCAAGTGGATTTAAGAGCTCAAAAGCACTAGTGACAAGAAGGGGCTAACCCCTCCTTCTCTAAACTACATGGGGCACTCATTGTTCTGACCAAGTGATGTATACTAACTTACTCATTTTATACTAGGTGACATCGTTATGAGATAAAAGGTGTGAGCATGATCATTAAGACCTTCATAATTTTATTGTAGCCTTGCATGCGATTAAACAGTTTAAAATTTAAAATTAACACATGGTTAAAGTCTTAAATCTTTCCTCAGACCACTCAACATCCTGGTAAACTTTATTTTACAACTAGTTACATTACTTTCTTGTTTATTTTTGTAGCTTCGGGCAGGTATTCTCACATGACCCTGGGTGTTGGGAATGTGGGAATCATCATGGGAACAAAATCACACTTTCGGTTTGGTGAAAACCCCCTTGGATTTGAGTGGCGGATTCATGTGTTTAGTGATGGGTTTGTGGTCTTGTGTTGGGGATTCACACCCACGAGGAAAGATTAATTTGATGTTGACTTGTGGAGGGAATTATATAGTGACCCCTAAGGATTGTATATAAAGGAGAGAATTCATTGTGACATTTCATATTATCATGTAGAATGTGTGGAGACATGATTGAGCTAGCATAAGTGAGTCTGTGCTTATGCTAGGAGGCTTGGTGATTTCAGCAAAGGGAAATTATGCTAAGGGAGAAAATATGGCCTAAGATTGAGGAATCTCTATTTTTGGTTCTTGGCAGGAAAAGCCACACCTCACATGTGGGAGAGAGAGACAACCTACGAATGAAGATATTGTACGAAGTGGAGCGATTCATACTAAGTGTTAGTACAGTTTTTCGCATGTACACGAGTTGCAGTGGGAGCAATCACGTATGTACATGGGTTGTTATAAGAACAGTCGCATACATTCATACAAGTTCTTCTGGGAAGGAGAAGGTATGTACACACTGACATCAGGTGACCTCAACAGGTTGTACAGGTGTTCTACAGTGGATTATGGGCAGAGAATATTTCCAGTAGATTTACTGAGGTTTGGTTTTCTGATTTGTATGGTTATTGGAGAACAAGGTTGTTCTCAGTTTTGGTAATTTTGGAGGAAAAGGTTGTCCTCATATGTTGGTGATATTGTACTGGTTGGGAGGGTTGGTTTTTCCCTTGGGATTTCTAATGATAACAAGATTACATAACTGAAATTGTGTTTCATATGTGTTGATGATTCATCTCTAATATTTTGTGTTTCCACTGCATATGTTTTCAATTAATAATTTTCAGTGTAGAATTGTTTAGTGATAATAGCTAGGGTGTTATTGTTGGTTCACTAGGAAGCAATTTCTCATATCTGAAAATTAGTCACATAGAGTTGCATTTGAAAAATTGATATGGTATCAGAGCTTGGAATATGAAGAGAAAAGGATCATCTTGAGACACATTGTTGGGTACAATGTTGGAGGAGTGTTGTTATTGTTCTTGTTCTAGGAAGGTCATGGGTGACAACTCTGAGGGATCTAAGGAGATAGCTCTAAAAGGGAGTTGTTGATGTAGGTGGAAACAAGTTAGATGGTATCTGGTTTGATACATGGATCAGATTTTCCAGATAAGGATTTGTGGACTATTTCAACTTGGAGGTGTGGTAGGTTGGGAGTCTTGGTGGATTGGTGGAGATCCTGGATCACAACACTATGTTGTGTGGCATATTTTGAACCATGTGGATGGAATTTCAGTGACTTGTCATGGTGAATTATGATGGGTGTAGCTCAGGTTCTTTAGCATGGACGAGATGGTTTCAAACATTTGGAAGGTTTATGAGATATATTCTTCATTAGGCCGGAGAGTTGCACATTGTCGAGGTATGAAAGTGTATGAGGTATTTGACCTAGGAGGATGAGGACATTTGTAGAGATGAGTTGCAGTGGTATAGAGTGGACCAGATTGAGTGTATAACCATAACTTGGGACTGTTCAGACAAGGACATAGCATCAGTGGTAGTATGTGCAAAGATGGAGAGTTTCTTGGTGACTTGGATGATGGAGTTGGGTAGAAGTTCATTAGATGGTCATGACTTGAGTAAGAAGGATGCTTTCCTTGGAGGATTGCATGGTTCTTATACAGTGGGAGCCACCGACACATGATAGGGGCACAAGATTTGTTCATGAGTTTCACAATGTCTGACTCAAGTGTGTACGAGGATCTTGGTAGGAGGACCAAGCATGTAGTACATGGATCTGGAGCATTTTGGATGGATTCAGGGGGTGTGTTCTGAGTGGAAAATGTGTTATGGTGTCAGGAGTGTGTTCTCGGTATCATGGATTGAGGAGTATGAATATGCATTGTTGTTCTAGGATGGATAGGTTCTTATGGATGTTGAGTTGTTCTTCCCAAGTTTTGGGAACCTTTTGTGCAGGGGATATGTGCACAAGAGACGTTGTCAGGGTTTGATAAAGTCTAGATTGATTGTATCTAGGAGGAGACTCGGTTGGTGTCTAGGGAGGATATATATGGTTTGAGTGTCATTACTATGGTCATTTTTCTTCACAGTGTCCACATCGAAGTGGAAGGGGAAGAAGGTAGAAGGCATCAACAGTAAAGGTTGATGAGGTTGTAGACAGGTTCCAGAGGGAGATCTTGTTTGTTTTCTCCCTTTCAGGTATAGTTTCCAACAAGGGGACTTGGTTGGTGGATAGTGGAGCATATTTCCATATGATAGGTACTAGAGAGTTGTTTGACACTTTCACAGAGACTAGCTCAGACTTGTGTGTGGAGCTTGGCATAGGAGCCAAACATGTAGTACTAGGATCTGGTACAGTATCATTCTGATTAGATTTGGGAGAGGTTTTGAGGGTGTCAAATATGTTATGGATGCCAGAATTCAGGAGGAGTGTCCTCTCAATCTCATATATTGAGAGGAATGGTCACCACATATTATTTCAAGATGGACATGTATTGTTTGTGCCTAGACAATCTAAGTTCAAATAAGTGGTGATTCTTGGAGTTAGGCTGAGGGGATAGAAAATGCGCGTTGTGACCAGTAGGAGCAAAGAGACAAATGAGGAGGACCAAGGGGATTCACCATTGGTGAGACAAGTGGCTCCACCAATAGCATAGAGGGAGCAGGTGGCTCCACCAGTGGTGAGGAAGGTGGCCCCGCCAGTAGCACGGAGGGAGTAGGTAGCTCCATGAGTGGTGAGGCAAGTGGCCCCACCGGAAGTATTGGTTCAACGGGAGCCATAGTTCAAAGGGAGTCATCCCTCATGATATATGAAGGAGGAGCAGTCTCCTAGGACTATGTTGAGGATAGTGGACAAGGAGCAGGTATCTCTGAACGTTATGTAGACTCATATGGAGTCAGTGGATTTAGAGGGAGTCTGACTTCAAAGGGAGTCAAGAGACTCAGAGGGAATCCAACTTTAGAGGGTGTCAAGAGGCTCATAGGGAGAGTCATTCATTCAGTGGGAACCAACCTTCACGTCCAAATGGGAGAGAAGCATCTTCCAAGACTATTAGGATGGTATAATGGGTTGATTTGGCCAGGCAGGTTGCATAGGAGGTTCAGAGGAAGGAGGCTTCTAGGAGTAGGGTGTCTTCCAGGATGGGATCATGCTAGAAAATAGGATTTTCTTCAGTGACCAAGGATGCAACCATTCAGGAGGAGTGGAGAGTAGTATTTGTTTCGGTGATAGAGGGATCAATCAATCAGATAGATTGGAGAGTAGTTGTGGTAGATAATCCAGTGCGTGAGACAAAGCTACTTCCAAGTGATGATTGAGTATGGAATGCCTCCCTTGCTAAGAGGGATTCTTGATGAGTTTGTAGTGTCGGGAGGCATTCCCACTTGTGGAGAGTGGTGAGAATATATCCCCCACTAAGAGGGAGTGTTTTTTTTTAACTTCGGGAAAGTATTCTCACATGACCCTAGATGTTGGGCATGTGGGAATCGTCATGGGCACCACATCACACTTTTGTTTTGCTGAAAACCGCCTTAGATTTAAGTGGGGCCTTCATGGGTTTGGTTATGGGATTTTTGGGCTTGTGTTGGTTCTTCACACCCACAAGGAAATCCTAATTTGATGTTGACTTGTGGATGGGATTCTATTGTGACCCCCTAAGGATTGTATATAAAGGAGAGAAGTCATTATGACATTTCATATTATCATGTAGAATGTGTGGAGACATGATGGAGATAACATAAGTGAGTATGCACTTGTGCTAGGAGGCTTGGTGATTTCAGCAAAGGGAAATTCTGCTAGGGGAGAAAATATGGCCTAAGGTTGATGACTCTCTATTTTTTGTTCTTGGTAGGGAAAGGCACACATCATGTGTGGGAGAGAGATACAAACTAAGAAGGAATATATTGTATGAAGTTGAGTGAGTCATATGAAGTGTTTGTAAAAATTTTCACATCTACGTGGGTTGTAGTGGGAACCATCACGTACATATGCAGGTTTCTATGAGAACAATCGCATACATCTATACAAGTTCTTCTATGCAGGATCAGGTCCGTACATGATGATGTCAGGTGACCTCAACAAGTTGTATAGGTGGCCTGCAACATATTTGTGGGAAGAGAATATTTCTAGGGGATTTGTTGAGGTTTGGTTTTCCGATTTGTATGATTATTGGAGAACAAGGTTGTTCTCAGTTTTGGTAATTTTGTAGGACAAGGTTGTCCTCAGATTTTGGTGATATTTTCCTAGTTGGGAGGGTTAGTTTTACCCTCAAGATTTCTGATGATAACAAGATTAAATAATTGAATTTTTTTTTCATATGTGTTGATGATTCATTTATGATCTTTTGTGTTTCTGTTGCATATGTTTTTAGTCAATAATTTTTAGTGTAGAATTATTTAGTGATAACAACTAGGGTGTTATTGTTGGTTCAGATTTGAAAATTAGTCACATAGAGTTGCATGTGAAAAATTGACATTTCTATAGTTGTAGTAGCCTATTGAAGGGTTGGAATTGCATTTTCAGATCCCAATTTTCACCCTTTAAAGTTATGGGACCACTTTTTGGGAAATTCTAGGCTTTTTTTAATGTATTACAAGGTCCAAAAAACTTGTTGTTCATAACTTCCATCCATATTAAATGGAATGGATGTAGCTATCCGAAGCCATTTTGACTCTTATATTTTAGTAATTTTGCATAATCCATTCATTAGATCATTTTTTTGGACCCTGGTTTATCCTAGGAGCTAGTTTAGACATTTTCCCCAATGCCATAAGGGAATGAACATATTGTTTTTCTCTTTTATTAGTTTGTTGGTCTAAAAATTAGCAATCTCATTTTCACACCCCCTGTCCACAAAAATCACCCCTAGGACTTTACAACCACTCACAGAGTCGAGGGAGGACAATACCCAGGTTGGGTGGTCCTAAGAGGGATTTTACGTAAGTCCCCAATCTCTCCTTCTTCCCCTTTTCAATGCCTTAGACACAGGAATGGGTAGTATTTGCCTCATGTTAAGCTATCAAAGAGGTTGTAACCAGCTTCACCACCGTATAGGTGGGATCCATCTCAATGAATGGATTTTTCTTATAACACATCCCTTTTCTACCGAATCCATTGGGGAACTTGCAAACCTTTTTTTTTCTTGTATCTCAAACTTTTACTGACCACAAAACCCAAATTATTTGGTTTATTTTCCCCTATTCACTTACCCCCATATTTTGACTAGAAACAAAAGACAAGGTCATCAAGTGACTCACTGAATTTATTTGGTAGGTGTTATAGTTCAATTCCCCTTATATTTTTCCATTCATTTGGGATCCATAAATACCATTTAGATTCCTTTAATAATACCTTGTCAATATCCAATCCTAGTTTTTCAACCTCATTTGAGAAATCATCAACTATTATACCTTACCTTTCATTCGGAAAAGAACTGAAACAAACTTATTTTTTAGTTGGGTTACTCTAACACCTCATCAGAAAGAGTATGATTATTGGTGTGATACCTCTCTTGTAATCAATATACATTACCTAATCCCTTAGCAAGCTAGCAAGGAAAAAACCTCCTAAGACTAGGGAAATAGTGTCCCCCACGATTACAAGAAGCCAAATTTTATGAAAGAAAGAAAGTAGCAAGATACATACCTCTGGGAAAATAGAGAAACTCATTACACATGTTGTATAGGATAAGTCTCCATCTTCCTATTCTCAATTTCAAAACCCCATACTAAAACAAGCATCAATTAATCCATCAATAGTTACAAACCCTCATGTTATTCCCATAATAGTTCCAACAATTGTTGTTGTTCCTTCAACATTTGTTCCAATGGAAATGCCTTGGCAACCCATGACCCCTTTGAGGTCAGCTCAACATTTACATGACATACTTGTGGATGCACCAAGTCGGGTTTCTAAGTTTAGTGGAATTGGTCTATTGAATTCCAAAGAGAACATACAAAATTTTTATGATGCATTAGCACTCATGGATATAACAACTCCTGATGTCATCATTAATTTTTTTGTAAGGACCTTTGAGAGGGAAGAAATGAGATGGTATATTTTTCTTCCCAATGTTAGTATCCCAAATTGGGACACTATGGTACAAGAATTCAAGAAACATTTCCAAGCAAAAGATTATGTGGCTTCCCTAATCAGGGATTTCACAACAATATCCATTCATGAGGGAGAGCTAATTCGTAATTTCAATCAATGTTTTACCTCCACCTTGAAGATGATTCCGACTACTTCACAACCATCTGGGAACTACATGACCAAAATTAATCTGAATGTAAAATACATTTTGAAAGACAAATCAATTAACACTTTAGATGTGGCCAAGTCTAATGCATTAGAAATTGAGAAAAACATGGAGAAATACAATATGATTCCCTCATCTTTAGTGCAGCCCCATTTTAATGGGAGGCCTAGGAACGAAGTAGTTCAAAATGAGGGTCCTCAATATGAGCCTTTACCTTCCCAAAATTTGTGGATGGAAGAGAGGAAAATTTATAAAACATTGAAATTATTAATGAACATGAATAATCACATCATTTCCCTAAATCAAAAATTGAATGACTTGCAGTTTACTGCACCTATAATATCAAGACCTCATCTTCCTCCTACTCCCACTCCCAGGTATAATGCCACTAAAGTGGATTGGTGTCACTTTTGTCAACACTTGCATGATCCAGAGTATTGTTACTCATATACACACCATTTGGAATTGTCCAAGGCAGTAACAGAACCTTTATATATGATAAATAATACAATTACCTCCACTTCTCATAATGATCAAGTTAACATGCAAGATGCTACACCTTATGATGATAACTCTTCCTCTTTTGGAATATTTGTTGTAGAAACTAGGAATCACACCTCTAGACTAATTATGCAAGGAATGGAGAGGGGAGGGGAGTTATCCTAAATACAATGGTAAAAACAAATCTATCATGAGTGGTATATCACCTTCTCCTCCGAGGAACAGAGCTCCTTGGGCTCCAACAAGGATAACTTACCTAATGAACCACCTCCATGCTTCCCAATATCGAGACCTTACAATGTAGTTGAAGATATAGAAAAGGTATCATCCCATATGACATTATTAGATGTTTTTAGGACACTTACTCATTTTGAAAACATTTCACATGTCTTACAATCCCCTCCTCCTCCATGATTATAATAGAGAGCCCCACCTTCCAAAGAGGCCTCCTCTCAACCAAAGGAGGCATATGATGTCATTGATTTAGACCCAAGAGTTCCTCCTTTCTATGTCTCGGTAAATATTTCTAATTTTGTGATCCATAATTGTGTCATTGTCACAATAGGAAGGAGCAATAACATTCCCCTTTGGTTTATGAGGATATTGAGTCTTGAGTGCATAGGTCCTTATAAATATTTGTTGTCTTTGGATTCAATAACTACAGAAATAATATATTATATCAAATACTTATCCATTTCCTTCAACCAAGCTTCTGATGGGAGCATGCTCATACACATAATTGTAGCAGATATACCTAAAGAATAGGGTTTTATTTTATGATAAGAGTGGTCCTCCAAGGTCAAACAGAGTTGTTGCTTCATTGAAGGAACCCACTTCACCTTTCCTCATAAGGGTGTATAAGTTTTCATTAGGAGAGAGAGAAAATATTGAGAGAAGGTTGTACCTACTTCCTACAACACAAGACATGTGTCTTTCCCAGACACAAGGATGAGTACATATGTTGTATTATCTTAAGAAGATGTTCATGTCCCTCCTCCTAAGCAAGAAGAAATGATTTGGAGCATGGATTTTGATGGTGCCAAATCCAAGCACAGATCCAGTGTCGGGATCTTTTTGTGTGATCCCAAGGGAAAGGAAATACCTTTCTCTTTTTTATTAAGGTTCCCTAACACCAATAACATGGTTGAATATGAAGCATTAGTTTAGGGCCTCCAAAATGATTTATACTTAGGAATTTTCCATCTATTGGTTAGCAGGGATTCAGAGCTATTTGTGAACCAAATTGGAGAAAAATATGTGGTTGATAACCCTTGCCTCAGATAGTACTACTAAAAGGATAAAGAACTTATTGAAAAGTTATTGTCTGTCAACATTCAAGCCATAACTAGGGATACAAACCATGTAGATGCTACTTTGGCCTTAATTGGTTCACGATTTACTTTATATTTTGTAAGATTTGTCAAGGATATAAGAGTCCAAATCTTACATCGACCTGCATTACCTAATAATATTGATTCAAAATAAGGAGGAATTCAAAGACTTGCATATATATCATGAGTTAGAAGAGGAAATTGAGGATATAATCCTGCTGAAATAAAATAAAATTCCCCTGGGATATCTATGTTGGAATCCATGTTTGATTCCAATAATGCTTCTACCTCTGCACCTAGTATTAATAGTGAATCTGTTAGGAAGGTGCAAAAAACTACCCCTATAAATATGGGAACAGAAGAAGATCCAAAAAGAGTTTATATAGGGTCACAATGTTCTCCTTTCAGGATTACCCAATTCAAAAGACTCTTAACACAGTTCAAGGGTTCTTTTGCCTGGTCCTACGAGTATGTCAAAGTATTCAATATGCAGGAAATCATCCATGTTATACCTATAATCACTTATTCAAATCCTTATAAGTAGAAACAAAGGAAGAAAAATATTTCCTTAGAATAGACTATAAGGGTTGAATTAGATGAGATGGAAGCAACATGGGTCATATACTATGTTCGTTACGCACAGTGGGTATCCAATTTGGTTCCAGTTAGGAATAAAACTGGGGATATTCAGTTGTGTGTTGATTTTCAAAATTTGAATAAGGTGTACTTAAAAGACAAATACCATGTCCCACCTATGTAAGAGATCCTTCAACAAGTTTCTGGGTCTCAAATGATGTATCTTTTATATGGCTTCTTAGGCTACAATTAGATAGCCCTCAAACCTTTTGATTGTCACAAAACTACTTTCACTACCTGTTGGGGAATGTATGCATACCACAAGATTCCTTTTGGTTTTATTAACGTTGAAAGTACCTTTCAATGTGTCATGGTCATTGCTTTCAAAGGCTTTATGGGTAAGATTATAGTTTTCTACTTCGATGACCTCACGTTTTTCTACAAAGAATGAGGTAGTCATTTTGATCACCTTAGGCAAGTATTTCTTAGATACCATAAGTTTGGCATATCCTTAAACACTAAGAAGACCATTTTTAGTGTTATGGAAGGAACGATATTAGGTTACATTATGTCTCAAGAAGGTGTCAAAGTTTACCTTAAGAGGGTGATAGAAATCAAAATGATTCCCTTACCTACTAACAAGAAAGAGATGCAATCTTTCTTTGGAAAGATAAATTTTCTACGACACTTCATTCCTGATTTCGCTCAAGTTGTCAAACCTCTAAATCATAAAATGAAGAAGGACATTAGGTTCAATTGGGATCCTCCTACATGTTAGGATTTTGAGTCTATTATGCTAGTCATTGCTCATGAACCTCTGTTGATTAGTCCTAATCACTCTAAATATTTTTTCATATACACCAACTCATCAAAGGAGACTATTTCCACAATTTTGTTGCAAAAGTACCACGAAGAAAACCTTAGACCAATTTCTTTTGTAAGCACATCAGTTGAACTATTCTCAACTTGAGAAACACGATTATTCTTTATATAAAGCCTTGGATTTGTTTTGACACCTCTAAGGCCACAAATTTCAAGTCTTTGTGCCTATATCTTTGTTAGTCACTACTTTGAACCAAATTGAACTTCATAGTAATTGGTCCAAATGGATCATGTGCATGCAAGAATATGAATTAGACATTAAACTAATGAAAACCATAAGGGGAATAGGGTTGGATGAATTGATAACTCAATCCCATGCCTCTATCATGGATGAATCACCTCAAGTAGAAGACTTGATTACTTATAAAGAAATGGTTAATGAGACTGAGTTTTCCTCACAACCATGGTATGAAACTATCATATATTTTCTAATGAATGGTGTTTTTCCACTAGACATGGATACTAAATCCAACCAAACACTTTGCTTACAAGTTATCTAGTATGTATTATAAGATAAAATCATTTATAGGAGGAACCTTGATGGAGTGTTGTCACATTTTCTTACTCCTGATCAATCCCAAATGGTACTTGAACAATTCCATTCTAGGATTTGTGGAGGTCATTTTTCAGCCAAAACCATTGTAGAAAACGTTTTACATGCAGACTATTATTGGCCTTTCCTCCATCAAGATGCCCATTTACTGGTCTGAAAATGTAAAGTTTTCCAACAATTCATTGGGAATAAAAAGTTAGTTGTTTTTCATCTTAATCCCATTGAGTACAAGTCCCTTTCGCAAGATGGGGTATGGACTTTCTTGGGCCAATCTCACCACCTTATAGTTTAGGTCACATATTTATCTTCACTACTATTGATTACTTTATGAAGTGGGATGAAGTAGTTTCCCTTAGTAACGCTATGAAGAAACAAGTAGTTTCACATACAAATTACATCCTTGAGGTTAGATATTGCTAAGGCAGAAGATGATTTCCAACCCTTACAACATCGTCTAGACACCCTAATAAAAAATGAGGTTAGAAAATATGCATTCCAACACTTCTAAAAGAAGAAAGATATTGTCAAATGTTGATTCGATAAAAGAGCCATGATGGTAAATTACAAAGTAGGGGATAATTTCCTATTGTGGGACAAAGCACATGAGGCCCCATCCAAGCTCTGCAAGTTTGATTCCTTGTGGTTGGATCCTTATACAATCTATGAGGTTTTAGGAATCAATGCTTTCATATTAAAAACCTTAGATGATGAACCACTCCAATTCGATTTCCACCTAAAGTTATTTTATTCCCAAGAAACCTAATCTTTCATTTTAGTTTTGAGTGTAGTCCCTTATGATTTTCCTAATGATATTGGCCTTTTTAATTTTATGTCGTATCTTTTTATGACCCAAGGGGAGCATATATAGGGATAAATGTATATGACATGACCCCAAGGGGGGGGAATATATGGGAATAAATGTACATTGAATGTGTAAATATATATGTAATAGGGTAGGCATAATAGTAAAGGGGCTTCATGTGCAAGTGTGAATAGGTATATATAGAGATCATGTATTCATTATTGGAGACATGTGAATTGTGATGTATGAATGTATTTGGTTAGGTGGAGGAGGTTCTCCTATTATTAAGGTGTTATTGTGTAAATTATATATCTTGGAGTTGTGATCCACACTCACATTATATACATGGTGTGTACTTATGTTTTGTTATGATAATTTAAACTTTTGGATCATTACATTTGGTATGAGAACATTGATCCTAGGATTTTGCATCCTCAAAAAAGTCATCTTGTAATTTTCGCTATAAAATATTTTGGGGCCACTTCAGAAAGAAAAACTTGGAGGTTGTTTAGAATACATATCAGGGTACCTTTGGTACAAATTTCAGTAGTTGTACCATTTCAATTTCAGAGATACACCCTATGGAAGATAGGGTTTCTGGTTAGTCCTATAACTAGTCTCCAATAGTTGTTCCATGTAATATAGTCATATCTTTTTCATAGAGGATCCAAATTATGTGAGACTAGTGGCATTGGAAAGAGGACAATTCATAGTATTTTGGGTGTGAATCTTAGAATCATTTATCCAATAGTGGATGTGGGGCATGTACAAATTATCTCTCTAGAATAGGCCAAATTTCATCAAGGATTTGGAAAGTTACCATAACTTTCATTTGGCACACCCAATTTTGGTTATACCCGTGGCATCGTAAAAAAGACACTTCAGAGTATTACATGTCAAAAATTCATAAATACATCAGAAGGAAGGTCGGTCAGGAGAATAGACTCCAAATCCGGGTTTCAAAGGTATTTTTACTTAAAACTATCATAAATTTTTATTGGGATGTCTAATTGAGATAATTCAAAATCCATGAGAAAGACAAAACATAGAAGATTATATTGGAACAAGAATTATAACTATTTGATATCATTATCCTTAATATAGTGAGGTTGTTATTTGAGGTTTGGGTTATACCTCAATTAAGAATCAATGGCAATACCTAGCTTTAGCAGAGATGAAGATAAAGATGAAATCAATCCTTGGGAATGGTTGAGGATGATAAAGGAAAATCATTTACTTTTGAAGGTAGGATTGTACCTAAGGGGTGAAGCTTTTAGGTGGTGGGATTGCCTTGATGAAGCTAATAAACTCTCCCCCACATGGAATTTTTTTGAATAACTCTTCTCAATAAAATGGATTAAAGAGACAAAAATGGAGGAGATGTATAAAATTCAAGAGGAGTTAAAGGAATCAAAAGAAAATGTTTCCAAATTGAAAAAGGATGATGAAGAGATAAGAAAATGTATTACAAATAAAAATATTGAGTTCACCAATATGCAATCCCTTAATGAATCACCTGTTAAGGAGGTTAAGAACTTAAATAAAGAAAAGAGAAGAAAAGCAAAGTGGGAAAATGATGATTCAGGGAATACTTAAAAAAGAAAGATGAAGAAATATGTAGATTATGAAATCATAACAAAAAGTATTGGATGGGGTTAAAATATTGAAATAAGAGAAGAAGAATTATCAAAATCAAGAAGAAACAATGATCTTGGATGAAGAATCTACCGAAGAAGAGGAAATTTGCAAGAAGGTTGAGGAATCATTAAATACTAATGAGGTAAAATCAGAAATGCAAGCCAGAATTGAAGAAGGACGTCAGAATTTGATAGATAGGGTCACATTGTAGCTTCAAAAGGAGAAAGAAGATAAGATTCAAGAAGGTCAATAGAAGATACTTGAAGGATTTGAACTCCATCTAGAGGATGTACATGCAAAATATGATGGTATTATCTCCAAGGATAGAGTAATCAAGGACCAAGGAAAGGGGATAGAGGGTTCCATTATATATGAAAAGAAGAAAGATGAAATGGGTGTGCATAATGAAGAAAATTTGTCAAATGTCAAACCATATCAACACCCTCATTATCAAGAAAGATTTTAAGGAAGATAAGAAGATCAATATCGACATTATCAAGGAAGAAGATGGAATAATCATTAATATTAATGGAATATGGCATCACAAAACCATTATTCAACAAGATATTATCATAGACCAACATCTATTACAAATTGGAGAAGCTTTAACAATGACACATGGAATCAAGGGAAAGAAAATTATGCAACAACCAGACACCAAGGATTACGACAAAAAATAATTGATTTTGGATGTATGTATCATCATCAATGAAAGGAAGAAAGAAAAAACATAAAAAAATCATATTACTTAATTTCATCACATGTGAAGCCTTTGATTGCAAAGCTTTGAGGAAAAATATTTTTGAAGGAGGGTACTATGTTATGACCCAAGGGGATCATATATAGGGATAAATGTATATGATATTACCCCAAGGGGGGGAATGTATGGGCCTATATGTACATGGAGTGTGTAAATATATATGTAATAGGGTCGGCTTAATAGTAAAGGGACCTCATGTGCAATTGTGAATAGGTATATATAGAGATCATTTATTCATTATTGAAGACATGTGAATTCTGATGTATGAATGTATTTGGTTATGTGGAGGAGGTTTTCTTGTTCTTTAAGGAGTTATTGTGAAACTTATCTATCTTGGAGTTGTGCTCCATGCTCACATTCTGTAAATGGTGTGTACTTATATTAATTTAAGCTTTTGGATAATTACATATGTTGCTTTCTTCTCCTAGATTTTGGTTTATTTGATTTTACTTAGAAAAGTAGCTTCCTTTTCACCTTATCCCTGATTGAAAATATTGTCATCCTAGGACTCGTCCTTTTAGAATGATTTTATCGAAAGAAAAATGTTACTTGGTAGCACCATAGATAGGATTGAACTTGGTTGTTATTAAGTTAAAGTCGGTGGGGAAAGTCTAAGAGAGTTAGTATAATGTTTCCTAGTGAAGATAAAACATGATGGCTAACATAGCTATGTGATTGCAACTACTCATTTCCCAAAAAAATTGTGGCATAACATTTCTCCAAAAATGTTATTCTACCTATAGAGTATAATCACTTGAGAGTTTTGCGATGCTTCAACATATTATGAAAAAAAAAATTGTATTTATTTACTCCCTTGATTAAATTATTTCCTTACTATTTCTTTCTCTTATCAGTCACTAATTTCAAAAGATCCCCACTTGCTTGTTTATATGTTGAGTACACACTTATAATGAGAGGGGGGGTGAATCAGTATAAGATAATTTTTTCTTTTTCAAACACTGTTGGCGTGCAGTGGGAAGACCCAGGCTTAATCATCTATATACCAACAAAACCCTTAGACACCAGCCCTTTCAGCATCACCTGCAGAGCAAGTGAAATCTCACCTAAGGCATCTAGAGGGACTACAGGAACCAGGGTTCTGCAGTGATGAGGGTAAGTGAGGCATTATTCATGTTCTTACTACCATTTACCCATGTGTGCAGTTCCCATTACTTAACAGTCACTTAACATTCAACATATTCTATGCATGACATTCTCCCACTTAACGTTCATTCAATTACTATATACTTTAGTGTGTGACACTATGACATCATATATGAACAATACATTCAACATTTATCATCATTGCACCATAAAATTAAACGTCATAGAATGCAAAGACAACACATCACAACAAACAGGTTTAAAGTGGTTCACCCAACTTGGACTACGTCTACAATGGTTCATTTCTTTTATTAGTCATTGATAATTCCATTACATTTGTGCACTATGCTACAAAATATGCAAAACTAGCATTACCCAAACATGCTTATCCATTATGCTACAGTGCGATATTCAGTCCTTAGTCATACTTCAAACTTCTTCCTTCCCTCGACTCAACTTACCTAACAAACATTAAGAACTTCTCAAATGTCAAACAACCCATCTACCCAAAAACCCTTTACATATTTATACATCAAAATAGGGTTAAGCCCACTACAAAGTGGATAAAATGTCCCCAAAATCCTAATGGTCTATAACCATTTTCCTCCTTTTGCGTGATGCTCCATTGCACATCCTTCTTTCATGTGCTTTAACTTCTTGAAGTCCACTCCCATCGTGCACTCTGGTCCATCTTCTAACTGCCTTTTATTCTTTGACTTCTCTGGTGTAGATCCCAAAACTTAACCAAAATTCCTATCCAACAATCCCCCAACATTCACCTGTGGCTCATCCTGGGCCACTCAAGCCTTCTTCCAATGCACCATGAATTTTTTGAAGGTCTCTTTCATTTTCACATTCTTTTCCTTGCCCTGTAGTTCCTTCTACAAAATTTCATCAATTGTTTATGCAGTGGCATGTTTGATGATTCCTTGAGTTGTTGCTAAGGTCACTATCACTCTGTATGCTTCCTCATGTAGTACTTCTATTTGTTGTGCATGAGCTTGTTGCTCTGCCCTTAGTTGATTCATTTATGAATACAACTTTATATTCTCATTCATCGTAGTTACCACCTCAGTTGCCAACAATGTTCCCATCATCTCTATGAATTTATGCACCTTTTCTTGCATAGCTTGGATGTTATGACCAATTTCCTATTTCTCCTTATCCTCACTAAGTTTTTTCCAAACACCCATAGTCTTTGTATACATTTGAGAACACTCTACTTCTAGAGACTTTATATGTTCCACCACTGTTATCACATTTTTTCCCTCATCTCCCTCTCTTCAGGTGGAGTGCTCAGTGTCACATGCACTTCTAGATCACTAATTTGTGCACGGAAGTCCTGAATGGATTCACTTATCTTCGTGACTTGATCTTCCACGGGAACCTCCTTCTCTTTATACACCTCTGAGAGTTCTTGATATACCATATTGAATGCATGTTGCACTTTCTACCTTCTATGTAGCCTCATCGCTCTCTTGTTTAGTTGTGTTGTACTCTATCTCTAATGCGACATTTTTTGTCGTAACCTTCACTAACTCGTTGGATTTCTTCTCTATGTGAACGTTCATCTCTTGAATTGTTCTCATTTGTAATTCCTACAATACATCCATTTGTAGTTGTGATAGCACTAAGTCAACGTGACCTAGTGCCCTGGCCTGTTCTTGCATTTTTGTCATGGGGAAATTGATTGCCCCTGTTGCTAGCTTAATCAATCTTTGTTCTTCTGCGACTGCTAAGGACTCATATATTTTTGGCCCTTCCTTTCCAGTCTTGGTAGTGATTTTTGTTGGTTCCAACTCTGCCTATCACCCTGACGTAATGTTTTTTACTTCTAATAGTTGTCGCAATTCTTCCATATGTTCCTACATACGTTTGTTCATCTCTTCTTGTTGTTATGTTGCGTGTTGAAACGCATCATTAGTGAATTATTTTACTTGGTATCCTATCTTCTCCAAATATTCTTCTGTCAAATCTTGGATAGCCACTTCCTTAATGGCTTTGCGCTACGGTCATTGTTGTCTAGCTCTCCCTGTCTTTGGCTCTTTTCTCTTCCTATCATTGTGCGGTGTTGTCTGTTGAGTTGTTTCCTATGGCCCTTTCCTCTATCCTGGTCATCTCCTTATTATTCATCCTCATCGACCTCATGTATTTTCAGGTTTTTCTTCTCTCATGGACCTATCTCTGCTATTGCAATCTTCCACTCATCTTACCAATAGACCATAATGTGGCCCATCTCTTCTTCCATCAATTTGTATTGTATTGGCAGCCACTGGTGATATAGGTCCTTCTTGGCATGTACGTACATGTGGTGACGCCCTACCTTAAAGCGTGTCACTACCTTATATGCCTCAACCACTTGAGAGGGTATGCGCAATGTCCTTTGGATGTTGTCTCTGATAGTTTCCTTATAAATATAAAATGTGACATTATTGTCCATATGTCGCGCCTTATGTGTCATATACCAAAGGTTATAATACTATGTGTCTAAACAAGGCTTCTCAATGACTCCCAAAAATGGAATTTCATCTGGATCCCTCCAAGATGATAGCACTGTTAGGATCAATAACCAAGAATAATGGAACTTTTTCCCCTTATCCTGCGCCTACTCACAGTCAATAAAAAATTGATTCAATAAGAATGTCACCCAGTTCATATGGACGCCCTCTACACAACTTTATGTGGTCGTTATCACTACTTTCTTGCATCTCAAACCTTAGCATCAAGTCGCAGATGCTAGCGATGTCCAAACCGTGTTGTCCGTAGAATTTATGGAATTTTTCCTTCATGCTCTATGCGAGATTTTTCTCATTCCTCTTATCGAAAAATAACAACAATGGGTCCTCCCCCTGCGACGAAAGACTGGTGATGCACACTATCAAATCTATATCAATGGATATTTTCCTGTCAATCCACATGTATCCTTCAGGAACACAACTTAGCAACATTTTTACACAAACAATGATATCCCGACTCCGTCCAAAATGGGGTATATCGAATAGGTTTAGAGGACCTTCTTTCTGCAACTTTCTAGCCCACGCATGTGATTCTATGACTATCATATGAGTCTCAACACTAATATACTTGCTTAGGAAATTTTTGGATACCAACTCTTGAAACTTCTTCTCATCAGTGATTTCATGGTCTCCATACCTTAATGTAGGTATCAGACCTAGCATGTCCCCTTCTACAATTACTTCTTCTGGAATCAGTGGCTCCACGAGCGGATAATTTGTGTCCCTTTGTAAATGGACATGTTTTTTTGATAGATTTCTCGGTGGGATATAATCCTTGTGGAATATTGATTCTGGGAATGGTGCTTCCTGTGTTTCTTCAACTATCAACAACATTCCAAGCTCACCGTGCAGTTTCTTTGGTACTAACACTGATGTTGTTGCTACCTTAGGTGGTGCCATATTCCTTTATGAAATTGGTCTCAACTTCCAACTGGTTATGGAACTCGGTTCTGAACTTTGGCTCCGTAACTTTAGCTCTTCAGATCTCTGTGTGAATTTTGAATGATGATAACCTTCCCTCGTCGACCCATTGCTTGATTTTATACTGCATTTCCAGCTGTATCTTCCCTTCGCACCTAAACTTTCCATCTAATACACTAGTGGTTGGAATTCATTACCTGCTTTAATTATCCATTACTCTTTATCTTCGATGAATTCTTTGTTCGATTATGCAATATGTCAAGATCTTCTACATTTAATGTTACGTGACACCACTACTTTGTCAGCATGTTAAATATTTATTGCATGTCTCGTCATGGACTGTCTTAAATTTTCTTAGCTAACATCTACACAATATTGTCTCTCTACATGATTTCTTCTTTTTATTCGATCTCTTCTATCTGTGCAATCTTTTTTCCTTCGTCTATGTGTTCTTCTGCCTTCATTTTTCTCTTCCATTAAATTTTCCTGCTTTTCCTCTTTACCTACTATTATCACATAAGATCATCAAGGGCCATAGGTGTGTGTCTGTGTTCTTTCTCTGTTTCTCTCTCTTTCGCAGGCCATGTCTTTAAACTTTTCCCCTTCATATGGCGAAGTCATTTTTGTTTTCCCCTTTCTATTTGAGCACCCATCCCCTTTTTCCTCTATCATTGATCCTTTTGTCTCCCCAAGCCTACAACTAGTTTTCTAAGTCTTCATTGTCACAAGCCGCAACACTCAGAGAGACCCATTCTAGACTCGAATCAAGAAAATAGGCAAGTGCAGCTTCCAGCGGCTAGGATTCCATGTGGAGTTCAAATCGGCGATCCACGGGCGTTCAGGATCTGAAATTTGCTTGAATTTTAGTGGAGAAAAGGCTCGAGATCAAAGGTCGAGCAGAGGTTAAACCTAGACCATATATCTCATTGGGAGAGATTGACGGTGGGAGATTACTTCAGTGATCGGGACTCTGAAATATTGTTAAAGTTGTTCTTCAAAGGTTCGAAGTCTCGAAGCCTGAAGGGAGCATGAGTCATTCGATCCAGAGAGACGTGTGGCACCAGATCAGCGGATTCGTAGTTTCGCGAATCAGAAGTTTCGCAGGGAGTGAAATGAAAATCTCTGAGAGGTGAAGTTCCGAAGCGCCTTCAAAGATATAGTGCCTAGTCATGACCCATGGTCAGGTGAAGGGCGGGTCCACAAAAAATCTAAGAACCCATTTTGCAGAGCTAGAGACTCAGGGTTCTGAGCATGAAATCTCAGTCATCGGATGCAAAAGATATCTGATCGTTGATCTAGGTGGATCGATTTCGTCAATCAGACGTCGGGAAATCTATAGTCAAGTAATGTGAAAAATATCAAAAGACGAAATCCCAAGGTGCCTAAGGAGATAAGCGCCAAGTCGTTGCTGGAGGTCGCGTGCATGAAAGGGTGAAAAATTTGCAAGAGCTGCACCAAAGGCCAAAATGCCCATGTTAGTCTCAGAATGAGACCATCATGATTATGAGGCGTCGAGTTGACCCGAAGAACCTCTAGCAGTGCTTGAAAGCTTCCTAAGCGTTAGGCCTCATCCTAATCCCATTGAAAGTAGTTAATGAAGGAAGGTGGTGGGTGAAACCTCATCTCACCCCATAAATGGAAAGCATGGAAGGACTGATCGTGGAGGAAGACTATCAGCCCAAAGTTCCCTTGTGGATGGATTTTTCTGCAAAGCCCATACTGATCTGAGATTGCGTCTGACAGAAGATTGCATGCATAGTCTGACAGAGAGGATGCAGATGGAAAGCCTTGAATGCAGTGGCCCATTCACACTCTTGGTGGTCACGAACAGTTCTGAGTATAAATAGGTAGTTTTGGTATTTTGTTAAGGTCTTCAACTGGTTGAGAAAAGCTCCCTATTTTGTAATGTTTTGATGCCAAAATTATCCTCTGGTTATGTATCAAATTTGATACTTTCAGATTAATAGAAGTCAGCTTCTTTCCATCTCTTTGTAAAAGTTGTGTCAAAACACTCGAGCATGGAGGATCCAGTCGAGTGTTGTTATTCTATTGTAATGTAGGTTTGATTATAGTAGTATTGTGACCAGTTTTAATCAGTTCTTTGTGTTGTCTTTTCCCTCTTACAATGAATGGATTGAGCATGGAGGATCCAGTCGAGTTGTCGTAGATGCATTGTGATGACGTTTGATCATGATGTTGTTGTAGCTGTGTCGTTTGGACATATTTCTGTGTCTGAAGCTTGAGTTCAAGGGCATTCTTGAGCCTAATTTTTTCTTCACAAAGCTGCTTGAAGGCATGATGCCCATATTAATCTTTCTCACCTTTCTCACTAAGTCTTCCCTCTTCTCACACCTAAACTCAATTCACTGACTAAATTTAATGTGGCCCTAACTTCCCTGAGCATTTCTTGTCCAGTTCTATGTTGAACATCATTCATATATTGAGATTTGTCCATTGACCTCCACTCATATAAATCAAACATCCACCAAAAATCTCTGATGGGTACTGGTCTTATCCTCCCACAATCTGAGGGTGACTCTCAGTGCTAACATTCTTGGTGTCGTTGTCGGGGAATGAATTGGAGACATTTCCCTGGGATAGAACGAAAAGGAAGTTTTGATTATGAAGGTGCATCAGATATTAGTACCATTGAAGATTGCAACTTGCACCTAGTGACTCCACTGTTTCAGTTGTGGCTCCGAAAAACAGACACATGAGGTCTACTCCACAACTACCTCTAGCTACATCTAAAGCTGACCTAGAGAAAATTATCAGAAAGGGAAAGACCCCTCAAGAAGGGATTTCGATTGATGTAGCTGGTGATTCTGGTAATTTTCATAATCCTTCTTTAACAAATCTAGTAGTTGCTTCTAATTCTCTTGTTATATCATCTGTTGGGGTTCCCAGAAGTTTAAATTTTGGGATTTTTCCTGTTGATTTCTCCCCTCCCAATCTTGGATTGGAAGGAGGTATCTTTGAAACCCCTGTTTCCCCTGAAGTTGTATAATGGTTTATACCCAGGACCTTAGAATATTTCCCTACTCTCGGTTTTACTACTCCTCCCCCTATTAGAGTTGTTTATTTTCCATAAGGGGAAACTTTTGTCCCCTCGAGTCCCGTAGCATTTTCTCCCAACACTCAGTCGTCTCCTTTTTCTCCTAGAAACACTATCCCAATTTCACATGTCCGAACTCCATCCCCTCTAGTTCACATCCCAATGGCAGGTAATAATCCCCCCAAAAACAGAATGGATGACATAGTGGCTGCTAGATATGCTCCTCTTGTTCTACCTCAGCCTCTGAATGCTCTCCCAACCGGTTGATACCTTAAGCAGTTGCCCAAGTTCACGGGTGAGGGAGACACAACTGTAGAAGAGCACCTTGCAGCCTTTTATAGTTATGCAGACAATTATGTCATTGGGAATGAAGATGTGTGGATGAGGATTTTTGTTCTTATCCTTGATGGAGAGGCTAGGAAATGGTTTAGGTCCTTGGCTTCTAGATCTATTTATGGGATTGAAGCCCTAGATGAGGAATTCTTAAGACATTGTGGGGATAAAAAGGATTTCCTTTACTATATTACAGAATTTGGGTCACTCAAGAAAGAAGAAGGGGAATTTGTTTCTGACTTTTCAAAGAGGTTTAATAAAATGTATAATAAAATTCCCACTGAGATTAAGCCTACAGAAACATATGCCAAAACTACTTATGTCAGTGCTTTTGACCCTGATTTCTGCCTCCTGTTAAGAGAAAGAAGAGATACCTCCTTGGCTCATATGCAAGATGTGGCCCTTGAAGTAGAGTCCAATATATTGGTAGTCGAAAAACTTAGGAGTAAGGCTGATAGAGACAGAAGAAAAGGGAGGTCTGAAGTTTCAACCTCTGGTTCCTCTACTGCCCACACTTAGGTGGATGCATTGGCCAAGATGGTAAAATCGCTTTCTACTGAGGTGGAGATATTGAAATTGGAGGAAAAGCAAAGATATCGAACCCCCCAAAATACTGATAATAGGGGTAACTTCAAAATACCAAATAATGCCCCTCAGATCATCCAAAGAGATCAAAGAAGTAGGGACAGGGATGACCAGAAAATACAAACCCCTCTCCAAAATAACCTTGTTACTGATGAAGAAGGAGAGGAAGAAGAGGTTGATCTGGGAATCCATTATCTTGGGGACACCTCCTCATTTCCCCATTTAACCCAATATGCATACGAGGAGTCCCTCATAGATAGCCAACTAAATGAGTTGAGTAAGGGGGAAAAGACCATCAATAATCCAAATAAATATAACCTCAAGTCCAAGAAGAAAGAAGGAAATCCTGACATCCCTAATCAGCCTACCAGAGCAGAAAATCTTGCTAAAGATGTAGCTAACAAAAACAAATAAAATAAGGCACAAATCCCCCAACCAGTGGCCAAAATCCCCATTCCATAAGTGAAGGAAATTATAAAGCCTCCCTCCTCTTTTAATTTTGAGCATGAAATTCAAAAGATTAGGATACCCGTACCCTTTTCGGAGTTAGTCAAGAACGAAGACTTCAAAAAATGCCTCTTCAAAATGATACACCCCGAGACTTCATCTCATTCCACAGACTCAGTAAACCTCGAAGATGAAAAGCCTACTATTGTCATGGGGCCTCTAGTAGAGGATAGATATGATTCTTCCCCTCCTTTCTATACTTCATTGAACATCCATGATAAGGTGTTTCACAATTTCTTAATGGATTCAGGGGCTTCTCACAATCTTATGCCTAATATTTTCATGGAGGATCTTGGGTTAGAGGTTACAAAGACTTATCATGACCTGTATTCATTTGATTCCAGGGAGGTAAAGTGCCTTGGGGTTATAAAATACTTGGTCGTATCTCTGTTCCAGCTACCGATGAAGAGCGTGGTCATGGATATCATAGTGGATGATGTTCCCCCTAAGTTTGGGATGCTCCTGTCTAGATCTTGGATAAAGAGACTAGGGGGAACCTTGCAGATGGACCTTTCGTACACCACTATTCCGGCGTTTGGAGGTGAACAAAGAAGGCTTTACAGGGAGGCACAACTCGCGTACATCATCAGTGATATTGATATTTATTCGGGGACCTGTATGTTACAACTCATGGATGGTCCTCAAGCGCCTATAGAAATCAAAAGGTAGCTCGTCACCTCTTGTGAAGACCCTCTTTCCAATAGCTCTGTTTGGAAAATGTTTTTTGATGGATCCTCTTCCAGGGAGAGTGTTGGAGCTGGGGTAGTTTTAATCTCCCCGATCCAAGAGACCATATCACTATCTTATAAGCTCGAATTTGAGACAACAAACAATGTGGTAGAATATGAGGCTCTTGTCCTGGGTCTGAGAGCCGCCAAAGACATGAATATTGAGGCGTTGACATCATTTGGAGATGCTGAGTTGATTGTTCATTAGGTCATAAATTTGTATCAAGCTATGAATCCCAGGTTAAGGGCCTATAGGAATGAAGTATGGGATATGATTGATAGTTTCTTTCTATCTTTCGATATCTCACTTATTCCAAGGGAGGAGAACTTTGTAGAAGATTCCTTGGTGGTCTCAACAAGCAATTTCAAGGTCCCTTTGCCCCCAAAACTCAAGCATGACGTGGAGATTAGATACAGGCCTTCCATTCCTGACAATGTCAAGCATTGAAAGGTTTTTGAGGATGATATGGAGATTAAAAAGTTTCTTGAGACTATGGGTGAATTTTTTGAGATGCATATTGATTAGCATCAGGATTCTGAAGACAACCCTCGTGCTGATGTTTTTCTCCATAAAATTGCTAATCATCATATCGTTCAGTTGACTAGAAACCATATTCCAAAGGGGATTGTACCTTTGGAGATATTGTTTGACAGGAATTATGTTGATGTAAAAGTAAAGGGTCCAACTGAAGAGGCTGATGTGACTGAGTGCAATCTAGGAACATAGAAGGATCCCAAGTATGTCAAGTTGTCTAGCAGGCTGTCAAAGGAGAAAAGGGATAATTATGTCAAGATTTTGCGGGAGTTCGCCAATGTTTTTGATTGGGAATATGAAGACCTAAGAACATATGACACGGACATCATGGAACACAAAATCCCTTTGAAAGAAGAGGCCAAACCTTTCAGGTAGAAGCTCAGACGGATAAACCCAATGCTGCTACCTATTATGGAAAGGGAAGTAAATAAGTTGTTGGATGCCCAGAGCATTGTCCCCTTAAGATATTCAGAATGGGTAGCCAATTTGGTCCCTGTGAGGAAAAAGAGTGGAGAAATTAGGTTATGTGTCAACTTTAGAAATTTGAACAGAAGCTCCAAAAACGACAATTATCCCTTGCCGAAAATGGAGCACATCTTACAGAGGGTGACTGGTTCATCCAGGATGTCTATGATTGATGTCTTTTCAAGCTACAATCAGATCTCTGTCTTGCCTGAAGATAGAGAAAAGACAAATTTCACTACTCCTTGGGGCACATTCATGTATGCCAAAATTCCCTTTGGATTGATGAACGCAGGAGCAACCTTTCAGCAAGCCATGGACGTTGCCTTCATTGGAGAAAGGGAAAAATTTGTAGTCATCTATCTGGATGATATCACAATTTTCTCAAAGTCTGATAAAGAGCATTTCCACCATCTGAAGAAAATCTTCTTGAAGTGCAGGAGGTTTGGTCTCTCCCTCAATCCCAAGAAATCCTTATTTTCTATGGAAGATGGTAAATTACTGGGGCATATTGTGTCAGCAGATGGAGTAAATATATATCCAAGCAGAGTAGAGTCCATTCAGGCCTTATCTCTTCCTAGATACAAGAAAGAGGTTTAGTCCTTCTTGGGTAAAATCAACTTCCTAAGGAGATTCATATCAAATTTTTTTGAGTTGGTTAAGAACATTACAGACATGCTTAAAAATGGAAACGAAGTAAAGTGGATTGTTGAGTCCAGAAATTCCTTTGACCAAATTAAGAAGGCTCTGACAGAAGCACTTGTGCTTGTTAGTCTTGACTATTCTAAAGAATTTTTATATTTTCTTTTGCTTTGTCTGATACAGTGGTTGTTGTTTTGTTACAGAGAAATTCAGAAGGGTTAGAGCATCCCATTTCCTTTTTCAGTAGAGCATTAATGGATGCCGAGGTAAAATATGATATAATGGATAAGCATGCATATTTTTTGGTCAAAGCCCTCAAGGATTTCAGAATATATGTCCTACATTTGAATATTATTGCATATGTCCCCTCGGCCTCAGTAAAGGAGATATTGGTCCAGCCTGATATGGATGGGAAAAGGAGTAAGTGGGTCGCCAAAATTTTTGAATTTGACCTTGAGATAAAACCCACCAAATTGGTAAAAGGCCAAGGTTTGTCCAGGTTGTTGGTTGAATCCAACTGCAAGGAATTGGGGGTTAATTTCATGAACACACATGCTAAGATCTAACAAACTAAAATTGTTGATGAGGACTCTCACATCATTCCCAACTTGGCATAATGCACCTAGTACAAAGACATCATATACTTCTTGTAGAAGTTGAAGCCTCTTGATGGTCTGGATAAAAACGACGTGAGAGCCTTGAAACTAAAAGAAATCAAATTTTTCATCGTCGACTACTTTTTGTACTGGAAGGATCCTCTGGGAGTCCTATTAAGGTGTCTAGACCCACAAGAAGCTCAAAAAACTATAACAAATTTTCATGACAGCTCATGTGGTGGGCATCATTTATGGAGGACCACAACTTATAAAATCCTCTGAGCTGGGTATTTATGGCCCAGTCTTTTTTCCGATGTTTGTGCAAAGGTAAGATCTTGTGTCAAGTGTCAAAAATTTGTTGGAAAGAAACAGCTCAAGTCACTGCCTTTGCAGCCTGCAGTAGTTTCTAGACCTTTTCAATAGTGGGGTCTGGACTTCATTGGAGAGATCCACCCAACCTCAAGTGGTCAGCACAGGTCGATTTTAACTGCCACTGACTATTTCACCAAATGGATAGAAGCCGTCCCTACAAGGAATTCCTCCCACAAGGTAATCATAAGCCTCCTTGAGGATATCATGTCCATATTTGGCTATCCAAGCAAGATTGTTATAGACAATGCTGCCTCATTCAGGTTCGAACCATTAATCAGTTTATGTGAGAAGTATGGGATTACATTGATCCATTCTACCCCCTACTACCCTCAGGGAAATGGTTTGGAAGAATATTCTAACAAGAGCCTCATAAGGATCATCAAAAAACTGTTAGAAGACAAAAAAAAGGCCTGGGTTTCAAAGCTGAAATTTGCCTTATGGGTTGACCAGATCACAGCTAAAAGGTCACTGGGCATGTCTCCTTTTCAACTAGTTTATGAGGCCGAAGTTGTTTTTCCTGCTCAGCTTACTTTTCCTGTGGAAAAATTATTCTAGGACTTTCAAGGAGAACCAGATGATATCGTCAGGAGAATATTGTATCTTGTAGAAGTGTAGCAGACCAGGGAGAAGCTGCTTGATAAAGCACAGGATCATCAGCAGAAAATAAAGCAAACCTTTGAAAAGAGTGCAAGAAAGAAATATTTTCGGCTGAGGGATCTAGTGCTCAAGTGGGATGCCCCCAAACAAGACAAGGGAAAACATGGTAAATTCGAAGCCTTGTGGATTGGTTCCTTCAATATCTCCGAAGTATTTCTGAACAACACCTATAAATTGCAAAACTTGGAGGATTCTAAAATTTTTGGTGGCCCTCTCAATGGGCACTTTCTAAAGAATTTTTTGTTTGAGTCGTGACCGACGTTCCATCATTGTAATTACCATTCATGTTTTATTTTTATTTTTATTTGAATAATAGACTCCATAACCCAAATCTAAGGCACTGAAGCTACGCATTCTTAGCATATTGCAGGGAGCATGCCATCCCCTGTGGAGCCAAATGTTATCACATAATATCGTCAAGGGCCATAGGTGTGTGTCGATATACCCGATTCTATGTCCTTGCCCTATTTTTCTCTCTTTCGCATGCCATGTCTTAAAAAAATTCCCCTTCATCCGATGAAGTCATTTTTGTTTACCCCTTTCTGTTTGAGCACCCATCCCCTTTTTCCTATGTCATTGATCCTTCTGTCTTCCCAAGCCTACAACTAGTTGTCTAAGTCTTCATTGTCACAAGCCGCAGCACTCAGAGCGACCCATTCCAGACTCAAATCAAGCAAACAGGCAAGTGTATCTTCTAGTGGCTAGGATTCCATGTGGAGTTTAGATCGGCAGTTCGCGGGCGTTTAGGATCTAAAAGTTGCTCAAAGTTTAGCGATAGAGAAAAGGATTGAGATCAAAGGTCGAGCAGAGGTTAAATCTGGACCGTATATCTCATTGGGAGAGATTGACGGTGGGAGATTACTTCGGAGATCAGGACTCTGAAAGATTGTTAAAGTTGTTCGTCAAAGGTCGAAAGTCCCAAAGCTCGAAGGGAGCATGATTCATCTGATCCAGAGAGACACGTGGCACCAGATCAATGGATTCATAGTTTCACAAATCAGAAGTTTCGCTGGGAGCGAAACAAAAATCCCCGAGAGGCAAAGTTATGAAGCCCTTTCGAAGATATAGTGCCTAGTCACGACCCATGTTCAAGTGAAGGGCGGGTCCATGAAGAAATATAAGTGCCCATTTCATAGAGCTAGTGACTCAGGATTCCAAGCACGAAATCTCATCCGTCAAATGCAAAAAAGATATGATCATTGATTTGGGTGGAGCGATTTCGTCAATCGGGCGTCGGGAAATATATAGTTAAGTAATGTGAAAAATCCCGAAAGATGAAATCCCAAGGTGCCTTGGGAGATAAGCACCAAGTTGTGGCTGGAGGTCGCGTGCATGAAAGGGTGAAATCGCAAGAGCTAGACCAAAGGTTGAAATTCTCGTGTTAGTCTCAGAATGAGACCATCATGGTTGCAAGGCGTCGGGTTGACCCGAAGAACCGCTAGAAGTGATTGACAACTTCCTGAGCGTTAGGCCTCATCCTAATCCCGATGAAATTAGTTAATGAATGAAGGTGGTGGGTGAAACCTCATCTCACCCCATAAATGGAAAGCATGGAAGGATTGGCTCTGGAGGAAGACTATCAGCCAAAAGTTCCCTTGTGGACGAATTTTTCTTCAAAGCCCATATTGATCTGAGCTCGCGTCTGACAAAAGAATGCATGCACAGTCTAACAAAGAAGATGTAGACAGAAAGCCTTGAATGCAGTGGCCCAATTGCACTCCCGATGGTCACAAACAGTTATGAATATAAATAGGTAGTTTTGGTATTTTGTTAAGGTCATCAACTAGTTGAGCAGAGCTCCCTATTTTGTAATGTTTTGATGCCAGAACTATCCTCTGGTTATGTATCAAATTTGAGACTTTCAAATTAATAGAAGTCAACCTCTTTCCATCTCTTTGTAAAAGTTGTGTTAAAACACTCGAGCATGGAGGATTCAGTCGAGGGTTGTTATTCTATTGTAATGTAGGTTTGATTATAGTAGTATTGTGACCAGTTTTAATCAGTTCCCTGTGCTATATTTTCCCTCTTATACTGAATGGCTCGGGCA
>WSFP011384598.1:0-29024 GCA_009831015.1 Picea engelmannii
TTTCACGTGGTAAAACCCCTACGGGGAAACATCCACGGCCCCAGCCAACGCGGCTACTTGGAGCAGTTTATTAATGCAAAGAAAAAGATTACAGAGAGATTTTACAATAGGGTTTCTCACAATCGATCTTCGGCAAATGACCCACCATGCTCTTTAAATAGAGATCATGGACCAATCGGGTGTTAAGCCACGGATCAATGGCCGTTAAGATCGAGGAGAGTATGAACCGTCGGATCACTCTATGTCGGGAACATATCGTGACCGTCGGATTGCCTAACTACAAATGCATACTAATGCATACTAAAGAAACACACTTTTACCTAACGACATATTAGACCAAGTAGATCTTAACTAACTCCTAAGTGTCTAAATATCCTAACAGATTCCTTCTATTTCTTTTCTTTCAATCTACAATGTGTAATGAACTGAAAAGTAGATAAGAAGGAAGAAAGGAAAGATTCCAAATTGAAACATGCAAAAAATCAAGGCTTCAAAACTGAAAAAAAGTCTTCAAAATGACAGAAAAGCAAGAAACACTCAAAGGAATCAAAGAAAGAGTGGGAAAACAATCAAAGAGAAACTTATTCAAACAATCTCTCAGGGAGATGCCAAGGATCTATAGACTACATGAGGAGGTAAAGGAAGAAATTT
Organism: Picea engelmannii; assembly: GCA_009831015.1. Taxonomy (NCBI): domain Eukaryota; kingdom Viridiplantae; phylum Streptophyta; class Pinopsida; order Pinales; family Pinaceae; genus Picea; species Picea engelmannii. The sequence continues at coordinate 652 of WSFP011384598.1, forward strand.
ATAATCATATCAATGCAACAATAAGTTCAATAATATGACATATTATTGGCATAGAGAAAGAGAGGAAACATTTTCAAGAAAAATGCAAAAAATTTCACAAGTATTGTAAAATTCATAGCAATGAATATAAGGAAAATCCAAGGTGGATCTGGAGTGTTGAAGAGGGACAAAAAAAAATATCTGAGTCGTTTTTTTGAAGGACAACTCTTCAAAATGGGTTCTCAAGATAATGGTTTCTCCCTGAAAAGGGAGACAGAGTGACGTGGTCGATCCCTAGTAAGAAAAAAAATGCAATCAAAAGGTATAGTCACTCCTAGTAGGCTTAGGAGCAGATATGGTCACTTCCCTAAGGAAGGAAAAATGTGACCATAGGGTGTTAGGTCTCTCTTTGTACACTTGGAAAGTGTGACCAGAAGTGGGAAATGAGAAAAGAGTAGATCTGGACAAGATCTGACAGATTTGGGATATGGGTTTCTTCAACTAGACTCATAAAACAGTGGGCTAATGATTGGGATGGAACAAGAGAACTTAAAATGGACGAGATATCTATAAATAATATTCCAAAATTCAACAATATAAGGGGATTAATACATGGAGAAAATAATTCACCAGTATGGTCGCCAGTCTGTTGTAGGGATTTTGTACCCTACATGAGCTAAGCTCCCTTAGCTTATACCAACTCCTAAGACAAGACTTATACTAAGGATGCTCTTATATCTGATTCATACATGAAAACAACCAAGGATTAGGATGAGAAAGATATCTACCTTTATTTTGAAGGTTGTCCCTACATTCTCCTGGATGATCCATTTCATGAAGGTCCTCTTTGTTCCTAGTAGCTTGACGCTACACATAAGAATATGAAAACCTCCCAAAGATCAAAGCAATCATGCATGGATTGAAAATATATCTAATAGTATATCATAACAAATAATTATACTTATTGTCTAACAATGAATATATAAACTTATATGAACAATTGGATAGGGGGAAACATCTAGTATGTCATCTATTAATCAAAGAAGCAATATTACAAATTACAAAGACGTAGACTGAAGAGATGGCCTCCTTCCAATATCCTTGACCAAGTTTGGCAACCAAGTCAACAAAGTATTTTTTCTATCTCTTTCCTCCTATGTTTTCCATGGGAAATGGATTTGTTCTTATAAGTATTTAGGGATAAATCCATATAATTATTAAGATAATATTCTTGGTCTCATAATGGAAGCCTTCTCGAGACTAAACCCCAAAAATCAGTGAACAAACTCATCCTTTTGAGCAAAACCCAAAAATGAAGCTTCTAGACCTGGTCGCTTCCTATACACATAGACAGAGTGATCGATCACACCTTGTCAATCCATATGGTGCGACCATCATTTTTTTATCACTCCTTTAATGAAGTTAGGGGGTGACTGGGATGAAACTCAACTGAAAGCCTAGGGAAATATTGGTAGGTTTTAAGGGTTAAATGAGGGGCTTCTAGAGGATAATGACCTAGTGATTAGGTGATATTTGGGTGATAATGACCTAATGATTAGGTGGCCAATAAATTTTTAGCAATCGTGTTAGGGTTTATATTTAAAATAACATAAACACTTCAATATGAAGTCCTTATCATCAAGGAATTAATGTGGATAACAAGTAAAATTTTAACGTAGAGAAACTATTTTAAACCGGTTCATCTCTGACTTATTATTCTAGTCCTTTGATTAATCTCTGGCCCATCCAGGCCTAGTGTTGTATCCTTATATGATACCACTCTATAACACACGCAACCCCTAAGTACCATTTTAAGGGATGGGGTGGTAACATTTCACTTTTTCTCAATCATCTCAATACCTCTTCTTGAGGGCACCATTGTCGTTTTCTCATCAAGAGATTTCCAACGACTGTCACCATGCTCCAAACCAAGCTCTAGATAAAAAGTTATGTCCTTCCAAAGTTCTTGGCCCTCACTTTCTAAGTTCCACCTCGCTACCACTTGGAATCCACATGGATTCCTAGCCCATGTTTCATCCGACGTGGCACAGTCGTGGCTCTGACGTGGTAGTTTCCATATGGCTCACTGACCCACAGTTCTAACTCTATGGAACCTCTCATCATCGCGTCATAAATTTAATTCGCATTAGTTGCAAAGACCCCAACAAAAATTAATGATGACGATCCATTAGTCGGACCCTTCCTAGATACGATGGTCCTCAAGTTGAGCATCCAATGACCCTAAGTGAGTCCATGACACCACTTGCATGAAAATAAACTATCCTCCCATCTAAAATTACTCGATATGACAGTCCTCGCGTCGATCATCCAATGGTTCTTATTGTGTCGATGCCTCTAAAGTACTTGTAATTTAACACCCATTATTTTATCCTCTTGGTCCTCGACAATGAAACATCTAGATCCGATGGTCTAGATATCCAATTTCCATGAATCGATGAATGGTCAGAATCTATCAATGACCAGATCTTGTGGTCCTATGGCCAAGAATTGGATGGCTCTAATTGTGTTGGAAATATTAATTGGTGAAAATTTTACCGTCCCAGTATTTGACACTTCTTACGATACAGGAATGGGACCCACCATGATCCATGACTTATATTTAACCTCACCTAATCACTTATCAACACTTGTCATCACATCATCAATTCCTTTATCATCGTCAACATTCTTGGGTAACAAACATCCTATCCAACACTTCAAAATTTGACGAATGACTCTAATATCTCGACCCATTGATATGAAAATTGACATTTGAAGGTGGTCATGCAATGGTATCAACCCAACAAGGGCCCACCCTTGACCTTATGATGAACCAGGTGTGAACACCTATCATCCTTTGGATGTGTTGGGTATCATGTTGACATGACACATAAAATTGGCTACCATGTTGTCTCATTATGTCATTCTCCTCTTTATCCTTTCCCATGCATTTCCCATACCTTTTTATGGTTAATATCACTCCCCAATTAGCCATTGATATACGATCCATATTGTCTCTCGAATCTCTCCCATTAGAGTGTTTCTACTTCAACCTCCAGGAAAACTCCAACAGTCAGAATGAGATGTTGTTCACCACCTAGCATCTGAGGCCACCATGTACCTACAACCTAGGAATCCATTTCCACTTGGCACAACACATGGCACACACATTCCCAAGAAGGTCTTCCTCAAAGGGGAAAAAACTATGTGACATGTAGAACAATATTTAATTGACATGTTGCACCACCCACATCATAACACATGGACTGAGGTGGATCTATGCATATTGATGGGGTGTATGTTTCAATTTTCCAAGTGTTGACACATGCCCCAATCAAATTCATTGGGGTGACATCATTCCTCTTGATTCAACATGGCAAGGAACTTGTTAGGCCTCTGCAACAAATCAACGATTGTGATCACATCCCGCTCTAGTGTCGTTCAATGGTCCAAATATTCCCTCACTCAAAACCTTTTAGAGTCATGCTTTGAACTCTTCATAGGTGTACTCTAAACTCTTCAAAGTCATGCTCTGAAATATTTAGAGTCAACTTCTAAAAGGTCAACTTCTATCTAGCTAGACATGCACTCATCATGCTAACCAATCAACTATTGACACACATCATTATGCTAGGGCTCCTAGTGAGCACCATCTCACTCTTCTACCTTGATCCGCTAAGTGGTACCATCGATGACCAATAATGGAGGTTAAACCTACTCACTTCCATATCTACAGTTCATACTAAACCTCATAGTTTCTCCTTCGGAGTTTTTTTGTGACTGCTTGAGAGTTCCCTCCGAAATTTCTCTCTGACCAAATATTTTCAATAGATTTCACCCCGATATAATGGAATCTAGATCTAATGGTGGTACATATGCTACCTCCATTCTTCGATTTGTTATCACATAAACGTTTCAGGGTCTTGTGGGTTTGTGGTTTCTACCCAGTTCTGTAATTGTTTCCTTGTCTCTCTCCTTTGCACATGCCCTAGTTTAAGTCTTTCCTTCTGGCTTGAAGTTCTCTTCTAATTCACCTTCATCTATTTGGGGGACCTATTTTCCTTGATTGGCATACCTACAAAGTATCGTCCCTAAGATTTTTGTTTTATTCTATGGTTGATCACCTCCCCCTCCACCTCTGTCACCAATCCTTTGTTCTCCCTAGCCCTCAGCTAGTCATCCAAGTATTTTCTTATTGAGGCCACAACCATAAGCACAAGAGAAACACTTAAAATGGTTTGTTATGGGCCCGAATCAAGCGAGCGAGCAAATTCAGTTTGGATTGAAAATTTAAAGTTCAGAGATTGGCGGAAAATAATAATCATGGGAATCGAGAGTTCAAAACATTGTTCAAGTATTTGTGGGAGATCATAACCCCTCATATCCAAAATCAGTAAGAGTCGTCTGATTCAACAGGATGTGTGGCACCAGATCCAAATGCAGAGGAAGTCAATTTGGGAAAACTGAAGTGAGAGAGGTTTCAATAACCCGAGTCCCAAAATCCCTATGGCCTAAGGTCCCAAAATTTTGATATCCATCTGGGTCGTCCAATGCAAAGGAACACGTGTCACCTGATCCAGGTGTTCATGATTTCATGACTTGGATATTTCAGCATGGAACACAATGCAAAGTCATGAAACACAAAATCGCGACGGGCCTGGGAGTTGGGCCCACAATCACAGCCTGATGTCATATGGAAGAAGGGTCATAAATAAAGGGAAAGCACCTGTTGAGTAGCGGGAAACTGAGATTGTTTAAGTAAATGATCATGTCATTCCAATCCAAAGTAAGTTCAACCGTCGATCTAGACAGATCGTTTCGTGGGATCAAAAATCGAAATATTTGAAATCAAGGTGAGTGAAGACTCCCGAAATGTGAGATCCTGAAATTTGATGTGGGATATGCGTAAGGTCATGGCCCAAGGTCGCGTGGAGTGATGGATAGGAGATACTCCAAGGGCCGAAAGCACTCATCTTAGTCTCATCATAAGATCTGTGTGGTTTTGAGGAACTGGGCTTGTCTTGGAGGAGTAGTGAACGTCTCCTGGAAAATTCATGGGTGTCAGGCTCCATCCTGATCCTAATGAAAGTAGTTAATGGAAATGGGGAAGGTTTTTGAAACCTAGTCTCACCACATAAATGGAAATCATGGAAATATAGTCGTGTAGACATATTGTCATTCGAAAGTTCCCTTGTCACTATATTCTCCCGCAAAGCCCATACTAATTCAAGATTGTGTCTAACAGAAGGATGCAAGTACAGACTGACAGAATAAGATGCAGACACAAAGATTTGATTGTAGTGGCCAAGTCACACTCTTGGTGGTGGCAACTATTCTAAGTATAAATACTCAGTTTTGATATTTTGTTAAGGGTGATGGTTGAGCTAAGCTCTCGTATTGTAAAGTTTTAATGAAACCTCTAGTTCTTTGGTTATGTGATGTCATTTGAGACTTCTTGTTTAATGACAGTCAACTTTATTATCATCTCTTTTGCTTCTAATATTGAAGACTCAGGCATGGGTGATCCAGTCGAGTTTTTGTGATTGTATTGTAATGTATGTTTGATTGCGATATTTTTACGACGTTTCAGTTTCATAAAGTTTTGGGTTCAAGAGGATCTTGTATTCGAAGATTTTCCTCCTTAGGATGTTGGAAGATCCGATGTCCATAGAATAAATCTACATTTCCTCACCAGTTCTTCCCCCTACTCACCCTTTACTAAAACTTATTGACTGAAGTTAAAGAAATAACTCACTTGTTCATGCATTACCTGGTTTGAATTTCTGAGTTGAAGCGATATTTTCTTGAGTCTATGCCCATTTGACCTCCTTTAATTTATTCATTGTGACATACAAACTGATGGGTACTGGGCTTACCTCTGCTGCAATCCATAGGTGACTTCTAGTGCTAACACGATGGATCAAATTTTCTTATCTGTTCATATTCGTATCCCGACCTATCCATGGACTACTTTGATGGATGCACCATCCAATAAAAGATCAAATTTACTTGTCACAAAGATACAACGACTCTCGTTTTATTTCTTGTAGCCTTTGTCAACCAATTACCTAGTGACATATGTCACTACTCAGCCACACTGGCTACCATGTGTCATCCACGGGACACACTAACTACCAAACCAGAATCCTTTGCCAGCATGGTGACACCACTCCTTATTCCCCACTTAAATAAATTTTACACAGATACATGATAGAGATTCAATCGTAACTCTACATTGATCAGTGGTTCCAATCTTGTCAGAAGGATTCTTCCAATAGATAAATGGTTCATCTTACATCTTAGGGGTTCAGTGTTGTCAGAATTTCCATCACCTCAACACTCGGTCACTCCTGGAAATGATGCCTCTCCTGATGAAGGACTGATATATATCCCTTCCTTCAAATCAACGGTGGTAATTTCTAACCTACTCTATGTTGGTTATTTGACTGGTTAATGCCCAACTTATGGACTTATCCAATTCCATAGTTCTTCTAGATTATTTATAAAGGTTTACCAGGCCTTCATGGCTCTCACCTTTGCTCTAAAATAAGTGAGGGAATTCTCACCCTAATATTTTGTCTTGCATATCCCAACCTGAAACCATAAAATATAGTTCCTCTATAGACATGCATGATTACACATTTACATATCAAAACAACCTGCATTCAACACCTGTATGTTTAAAAAACAAGAATTCACATCTAATATGCAAATATAGGCATTCAGTAACACATGTCATTCCAATCATATAGGGTATGTGAATACTTATCTTTTATAGATTGTAGACAAACAACTAATTATGGGTGTTCACCTTTCCTCCCAACCATATGCTCTGCATGCTCAGTCACTTTAGCAGTAACCCCCATGCCAAGTCATGATACCACAAGAAAAAAAAATTGCACTTAACTTTCATAGATTGGGCCTCTTTGAGGTTTATCATACTTTTCTCCATCATCAACGTCACGGTCTCTCATCTCGAGATGGGTTCTTGGGTTGTCAGACCAGTCCTACGACCAATTTCTTTATTTGAGACTCTATGAAATCTCCTCGAGTTCTCCTTCTATGTAGATTCAAGTTCCTCCCCATGCCTCCCTTCGTTATCTTCCCTTCTTCTTTTCGCTTCATTCATTTGTTGCAAGTAATCTCTTGGGAAGCTACTCGACCTGTCCCCCATTTCTTATGTCAATCATGGGAAATATTGAGGTGTTTCCTTCTATTTTATGACTGACATCTAATGTTATCCCAATCAAACCTCCATACTCCCATTCATTGAGGGTGATTGGTTTCTCAACCACCAATACTCCCTCATTAACTTATTTTCCTTGACACTCATTAACTTAGTATGTGTCATCCAATTTAATTATTTCAACAAAGGGGCATTGTGTCCTCTTAGCATAATGAACACCTCTCTATGTTTCCCATTTTTTCCCTTGGTAGTATCATGGCTAGTACTCAAAGCTTCACCCCCACAGTCAGTTGTTGGCATTCTATATTGATCATTAATACATTTACATTGTTTGCATGCCATATCATGGAAATCATTAATTACAATTAATTACATATAATCAAAGGTTTAGATAGGGGTTGTTACAGTATCCAAGATTCAGGCGGTTAACCACAATATTACCATTCACATGACCATTCTCTGTACTCTCGAATAAAATTTGGTAATGGCTCAAAACCACATGAAGAAATAGGGATATCAAGGTAGTTTTGAATGTCAATTTTTTGAAGGGTATTAGGTGTTTTTTTTCCTTCAATCATACAAGAAGACTTCACTTAAATCCCAACAATGTCAGAAAATTGCACCAAAAAATTATGGTCCTTATACTATTATCAAACACATGAGGCCAATGGAATATCGGTTAGATTTTCCAAGTCACTCCAAGGTACATCATGTTTTTCATGTCTCATTCCTAAATAAAGTGATTGGAACCAAATTCCACACCCAAACCAGCCTACCAAAGTTGGATGAAAAAGGTTCCATTTGGTTGCAGCCACAATCCGTATTGGACCAGGGAAAGCATTGTCTCTGTTAGGGCACCATCCAGAAAGTTTTGGTTCAATAGAAGGATACTCCACCAAAATATGCCAACTGGGAATCGACTACCATTATGCAATTATTTCTTCATCTTAATCCTTGAGGAAAAATATATTTTTCAAATGGGAGGACATGTTAGAAACCTAACCCCTCACGTATATATAATAATATATTTTCCATGTAATAAAGGTCGACATTATTTAGTAAGTCCTATTTAATAAATAAGAACAAATCAATGTAAGAACACTTAATAAACGCTTCCGCTTCTAGAAAGATCTTCCTCTAGAATGTTCTTTAGAAGATAGAATTAGTATAAGTAAGAGTGGGAGGCATGAGAAAGTTTTTCTTGATAATTATTGTAATAGAGATCTACTCTACTAGAGGTTACCCCCTCGAAGAGGAAAGTGAACATTGTTTTCTTTGAATAAAGGTATTATTTCTAGTATTGCTCTTCTTAATATTTTTTGTTTCATTGATATCTATTGAATATTCTTGTTTCTTCATATTATATTACATATATCACTTTAAAATACCATCTTTTATCTTGGATTCATTCTTCTCTGCATTCAATCTTTGTTCTGGCATGGTATCAAAGTTGTCGATTCTTTGATCTAGGGTTCGCAGAGAACATAAATGTAAATAAGATAGTGGTGAAGTTATGATATAGTTTCTTAGTGATGGGTTGTTTTAAACTAGAGACTCAATGTGAATATTCTTTCTGATAATTTTGTTACCCATCGTGGGGCATTGAGCCACATAAACCTTTCATTTTTTCTTTGCTTATATGAATGAAATAGTGAATTGGTCATTTCTCAATACTAGATGGATTAAACCCTTATTGATTTCTTCATGTGGGTTCTTTTCCATCATTTTTTGGTTGGATAAGGTTTGACCAAGGGTGAATCGGTTGATTAAATAATAAATCAATTGAGAACTCCTTTTTTGTGGAATATCAACTTGATATTTCTCCAACTCATTCTCTTTATTCAACGATGAGTCATGTTCCCTCAACCATCCATTGAATAACATGGAAGAAGACCCTTGGAAGATTCAACCACTCTTTTCTGTCTCCTACTGGTACATGTGTTGTCGGCTAATATGGACCAGGGAACCCCCCCCAAAAAAACCTCACTCAACTCAACCAGTGTGAAGGCGTGTCTATCCTTTAAATTAACTAGTGAAAGATTCAACTAGACTCAAGACAAAAAATCAAATGAGTTCCATTCGACTTATGAACCATGTGGGGTTTTCTTCAAATCAACCTATCTCTCATTTCCTACAAGTTAAACTGATGAAATAAGATCGACTTGTGTGACCAGTGAAATCATTTTCTTCATAACTGAAGGAAATTAAATGGATTCTTTTAATATTTGTAAGGAATATGTCTTAGTGTTTTCTCCACTCTGTTGCAACAAGAGACACCCTCATGCTCATGATGGTATAGACAATTTTCTTGTTCATCGACCAAGGGAAGTAAGGGTAAAAATAACCCTTTTTTTCATATACAATTTATTCTTGTGTGTTTCTCTCCTTGTTTTGAGATTCTTGTGAGAAGTACTCTCTATTATTGTGGACTATATTCTCCATGTCTTAAATAATTCTGTGCAGAAGTTCAACTAGTTTGGTATTTGATTGACCGATAGCCTATACAAGTGCATGTTGAGGATTGGTTTATTCTTCGCCTAGATAACCAGATATATTTTGTGCTTGGAAATTTCCCTCCATCGACAATGGGAATCCTGGATCAATATGAAGCTTTTAATTCTCTATAAATTGCAGGACATTCGTATGAATAAGGCTATTTCCTTGGAAGAATCTCACAACCGACTTTGCATAGAATTCACACAGTTGCATACTGAGAATGAACACATGAGAAGTAACATGGAGACATCCCACACCTAGATGAAATGTGAGTTTCCCTCTTTCAGAACAGGCTTTTGCAATGGTTTGATGAAAAATATAGGAAATTCTTTGACCTAGAAGAAACAATAGAGACCATATTTCAATATTTGGTGGATGATTTTGGAAATAAAATCGATGTTGTCGATGATCTCATGAAGGAGGTGAAAACCCTTTCTCCTGGAAATGTTGCCTTAAACATAGAAAATGTAGGACTAAATAGTCAATTAAATACTGCAAAAGACATGTTCCAAACTGTTGTGACTAACCACTCTATAAGGATCACTTCCATGGGGAACATTATGGAGAGATTTTTCCAGACTCTTACAGATGAATTCAAAGAAAAGCATGACCTTCTTGAAGACATGGAGGAAGAAGTGAATTCTCTTCCTCATACAAAATTGAGCACAGATGTTAACTAACTGATCGAAACAAATGCTCAACTGAATCATGAGGTTTCCCACTTGCAAGACTTCATTGATGATATTCATGATGAAGTTGCTCCTCTTCAATAAGATAATAATCGATTATTTGACGAATATCAGGAACTGGAGGAAGATTATGATGCTATTTTGTTGGATCTTACTGAGAAGGATGAGACTCTCCAGATATTTCAGGAATGCAAATAGAACCTTAAATAACAAGTTCACCAACTGCAGAATGATAAGAATATTGTTGAGAAGAAAATTGTTGATGTTGAGTAGCCAAACTCATCTATTTCTTCTTCCACCATTGTTTCTAGTCCAACTATTTGTGAGAATAATGTTGTTGTTGATGAGTTTTGAATCTCACACATTTATTCTCCACCCTATGTTCTTGTTTCTAGGACAAATGTTGTTGATTTATACTTTAAAACTAATGATGGTGTTGTTTCTCCTAGCTTTCAAAAACACACTATAGGTATAGGATCTTGACTGCTCAATAAGATGGGATATACCAGAGGAGGACTTGGGAAGCATGGAAATGGTATTGTTGCTCCTATTGTGCATGAGATGATGATCCAAAAAATATTTATATGTTATTTAGTCTTTATCACATATAAACATCTACTTGATCTTCAAAATAAAAATGGTTTCTTGACTTTTTACAATTTGCATGTGAAGTACTTATCTAACCATATACACTCTAATGATAAGTAACTTTCAAATAAATGAATGTAAAATGAAAAAAAATAATGAAATCACATACACAAATTTGGTAATGGATTTCACCCAATTTGGACTACGTCTATGGGTTTTCTTCAAATACAAACCTATTTATTAATGCTCATTTTTTTTGTTTTACAATGACCTTTTTACATGTTGCTCAAATGTAGAAACATAATGCACCATTGGTTTTGTTGCGAAAAATAATGAAAAACGAGTATAACGTTCTTAAAATTTTGTCAATGGACCTATCGACATGATATACGGGGTGACATCAAAGGTATTGTAACCTCAGGAACGCACTTCGAAACATAATCTTTGAAATTATGATGATTCATTTCCTCGGTTTGTCTTTCATTAAATAGGGCACAGGTCCTTAACTACCCTCTGGATTCCACGCTACCCTTAAACTATTATCTATGGTGTATTTGTAACCAACTATAATTGGAAGAATTTTGATTAGAAGATTTTGTTAGGTTTTTGGATATAACAGGAGGTTTGGGGTTCAAGCCCCGCAAACTCCTATATATAGAATTTTGTTACCACATATATATGGTGGTTTGAATACATATGCCATATAGTTTAAAACCCCTCACATAATATACACCTTATGGTTAAATTGGATTGTACGTTATCATACTATATAGTAGGAGTTGAGGGCTTAGGCCCTCGACCCTTTTTAAAAACCAACTAATAAGCCATACATATTTAAATAAAGCTCACGTCCAATATGGTTAAGTAACACTTACATGGTGCATTGGCAATAGAGGTTTGGTGATGGTTATGGAGGTCACAAGTTCAGCCTCCATTGAGTCCATAATTTTACATAAATATGACCATTAATGGTCAATGGTAGGTTTCCACGTGGCATCCTCTCATTGTCTTATCCATGCCACATGTCAACATATGATTGGTCCAACTGGATTGTACAAAATTTCACATTCATATTGCCAAATAGATATGTCACGTTACCTTCCTACCACATGTCATCTTTCGAGGTCACCATGTCACTATCACATCTTGTACTATCATGTGCCACGTTTCACCCTTACAGTGGTGACACGTGTCACCCCTTGAATTTTCCCTTTGACTTGTTCCGATTGATCAAACTTTGACCAACCATTTGTTTTTCATATGAACTCCATTTGAGGTAGTTTTTTCACTGTTGGAAATATATTGTCGAGATATACGCATTGATGGTGGTTTCAAGATCACTTGAGATATTTTAATTTTGATCATTTCTAAACCATTATGGACCTTTATGGATTTTCTGGATCCTTCTAGACCTCTATGAGAATTTATGAATCCTATTATATCATTGCCCCCATTGGAAGCCTTTTGGACCACCAAAATATTTGATTACTCGACAACTAGGTGATGATATATTTTTGTTGGATGTTCTAGGATGACTAGGGTTTTACCTTAGTTATCCAACAAAAACCTATTCAACATCGACTCTTTTGGTAAACCAGAAGGCTACACCATGCACAAAGTGCACATCACAATCTCACCAAAGATGGCTTATGGGTGACCGCAGGATGCAGTTTTCTGCAGTCATGAAAGGGATTGTGCTCATGGGGATGCATTCTTCCATAACATTCATCAAATATACTATTTTATACATTCAATAATTTTCATTCAGAATGATTATTCTAGTGCATGATGTAAATAAACTATAACATATGCATTCATCTAGCCATTCATTCATCATAAAGCATATAAAATCAACACATCATACATAGAGACACCATTTTTATCATGGTTCACACCCTGTGGGCTACGTTCACAAAAATATTCAGCTTCTTATTCTTATTCTTCATAAAAAAGGGTCTTGTGCTATGCGCATTACATCATGGGTTTATGAATGGAAAGGCTAACCAACGTCACACCAAGCTCCATATATTGTGACCTGACCCTCAATTACATCTCAAAACTAACTCCATATGAGCTCCATAGCTCTCAACAACCAAATACTTCGACTCATAACTCAAACGGGTGCTCCAAAATTAGGTTCTTCACAATTATAATTCATCAGATATCGTTTTCCTATTTGCCTCATACCTCCTCTATTTATAATACAAAATGCGTAAAAACCCTTACAGCATGACACAAAACCCTAATTCTAAGTGGACTCCACTTTTCCACTTTTTAAATGTCTTATGCGCATTTGGTCTTCGATCCAACTCTTCCTTACTTTGACTCTGCGTTGGTCTTCATTCTTTCCCGATGTTTTTCTTCCTTTGTCCTTTTTCATGTTTCTTTTCCTTCTTTCCTAGCATGTCCTTATTTCTTGGTCCATTCCTTAGATATTATCCTCGTCTATTTCACTTAACCCCAAAATTTCTTGCTCCAATAATTTCCCTCGCCCTTCCAATCTCCATCCATTTTTCCTTACTTAGTTTTAATCCTTTAAGACCAACTCAAAGATATTCCACATCACCTCGTTGTGAATTCCATATTCTTCTGTTGAGGATAACATCTTCATGTATGTCTTCCAAATATTTTGGAGAAAAATCATCAATTGTGTTGAAATATTGGTTGTCATTGATGTCAACCCCTGAAGAAGTTAGGAAGCCCCGAAGATATGGTTATGGGACCCATGGTTGATAAAGGAAAAAGGACATGAATTATATTGTAAATTCAAGTAACTCATTCATGGATGTACAATATGTATCATTTTATTTCCGATGATATGTGGTATGCCATTTGGTTCCTTGTAGTTGAGGAGTTATGACATTGTAAAGTTGGAGGACCATGAAGAATGATCTAGAAGCCCCTAGAAGGTTAACAAGAAGTTACCTATCATTTATTAAGGGTAAATTAGTTGCAACAAGAATTTAATTAAGGGTAAAGTGGTTGCAACAAGAGAGTGTGGTTTCTTCGGAAAAAAACAAGAGAGTGTGGGTTAGCCCTAAAATAAGGAAAAGGGGTAAAATAGTTACAATCTAGCCTCTAAAGGAAGTCACTTAGAAAGTATAAATAAGACCTCAAGAGACTCTTATTAACACCTATTGAGCACATTGAATATCTATGTTGTAAAGTTTTAAGGGAAAGTACTATTGACAGATCTAAAGCAATGAGTCTTAGGAAGTGAAGTTCATTGAAGAGAGAAGTTGCAGGAGCCAAATGGATGAAGTTGAGCTTATTTTCCTAGGGTTTTCCTGAGGCTATCCATGATTTGCAGTGAAGGAAGAGAACAAACATTTGTGAGTTGAAATGAAGGAAGAGCACAAACATCTGCAAGGTTCAATGAAGGAAAATGTGGAGTCTCATAGAAGAAAAGAAATCCATGAGTTGTAGAGGAATTAGAGCACATACATCTGTGAGCCATAGTGGGACAAAGTGCAGAAATCTGCGAGTTTAAAGAGAACAGGGCATGGATTGTTGAGGAAACTCAAGTTAAAAAGATCAAATCCACTAGATCAGCTACAATTTGAGAGATATGGATTACTCTGTATGTTAGGGTCTATATTCTACAGTATTCCAACACATAAATGTCTTATTAGTTCATGAGTATTTCTTTTGGAAGACATTCTTATGGATATTTGTATGACGGTTTGAGGCATAAAGTTTGATTGGTAATAGTTGATGAAGTACAATAGTAACGATAAGTTGTGGCAGTGACATTGATAGATCAATGATAGGTTGATTGATCTAGTGGTAGTGACAAGTTTTCTACATTTATAATTCTAGGTGGTTGGATGGGGAAAGGAAATGGGGTTGTAGCCTCCTTTTGGTCGGTGCCATAGAATTGGGGAGTTCGATAATCCCTAAGGTTATAGCCTAAAAAATAGGGGGTTGGATCCTCCTTCTAGTTGTAGTTGGAAAATAAGGAATTTGTTTCTTCCTATGAATGTATTTCTTCTGACATATAAGAAAATCATTTAGTGTTTTTTTCCCGCATTGTGTTTCCACGTAAAATTCTGGTGTATTGTGTATTTGTGGTTTCTTATTGTTCATGGTTGATTTATACTACTAAGGACACATTAAATGTTAATGTTAAACTATTGAATACTTCTCATAAAGTTAAAGAATAAAAATTATGATTAAAAGTAGAAATAAAGTTCTCATATTTATTCACCCCCCCCCAAGGCTCCCAGTATTCCAACTATTGGTATCAGATAAGGTCCTTAAAGAAATAGTTTAAGAACTAGAAGGAGATCATGGAATACACTAATATGGAGCACCAAGGTTTGATGAATTCACATGAACAAGGATTTGATGTTTGGAAGTTAGTAGTAGACGAATAGACACCAACAACCACTCCCCCAACTAACAAACATGGAAAGAAACTCAACGAAAAAAATTCAAAGGCTAAAGGCACCATTTTGAGTAGTCTAGATAATTTAGTATTTTTCAAGCTTATGAATTGTAATACTGCAAAGGATCTTTGGGATAAACTTACAAATATTTATGAAGGAGATTCCAAAATCAAGGGAGATACGTTTCAAATCCTTAGAGTGAAATTTGAGAAATTGAATATGAAGGAAAATGAAGAAATTCCATCCTTCTTTCTATGATTTGAATAAATATTGAACACCATTAGAGGATTAAGAGAATAATTTGATGAATCATTGATTTCTCAAAGGGTTCTAATATCTCTTCCTATGAGATTTGATCCTAAAATATCAACCTTATATGAAAGAACTGATCTTAACAGTTTGAGCATGGACAAGCTACATGGATTATTCACAGCTTATGAAATGAGAATAGAACAAGATGACCCAGTCACAAAGGAAGCATCATTTAAGGCATCCAAGAAGACAAAAAATCATAACAAGTCAAATTCAAAACCAAATTCTAGTTGTAGCGATGATTCAGAGGAAGACGAAGAAGTAGAAAACTTCGTGAGAAAGTTGAAAAGAGGAACCGACAAGTAAAAATGTATTCTTCAATTAAAATGTTTTCATTGTGATGGTATTGGTCATTTTGATTCTAAATGTACTTATGCTAATAATAAAGGTAGTAATGAAGAAGAAGATCCTAATAAGAAGAAGAAAAATAAAAAGGGAGACAACAGAAAGAACAAAAATAAATTCTTCAAGGAAAGTTTCTACTCAAAGGAAGATATCTCTTCATCAAACAAGGATGATGATAGTGAAAATTATTCAAAAGGAGTACTCTTCATGGAAGTAGAATATGATTAAGAAGATCATGAAGAAGAAGGTGAAGTCGATATCGGAGAATAATTAATCAGTGCCTTATAAGAACTAGGGAAAGAAAGAAAGAAAATGAAGTCACTTGAAGAAAACTTAAATAAGAGAAAAGGATATTGAAATTCCAACTGAGAAGAAATTGAGAAGATAATCCAAAATTTAAAGATTCAGGTAGAAGAAGACAAAAGGATTGAAGAAACACTCAGGAAACAATTAGAAGATAAAGAGAATTTGGTTGAGAGCTTGGAAGAAAAAATAGTTACCCTAAGAAAAGATCATCAAAAGAAAGCTATGTAGTAGAATAACACAAAAATATTGGATGAGATCATCAGTAGTCAAAGGCCATACTATGGCAGTTCTAGGCTAGGATAAAACTAGATGCATACTAAGAAAGGTTCAAGCTCTTAGACAAAAAATAGGAAGTGCAACAAACAACCTATGCAGAAATATTTAGAGGTAATTAAGAACAAAATCACAAAGGAACTGGAACACCTAGAATATTCAGAAAACAGAACTAACAATCAAAAACATCTCAAGAATAAGAAGGATTCATAAGAGAAACACCATTCAGAGGAACGCCTACTTCCAGGTATCAAACTATTTTTCTTGGTTTATGTTATTCTTATAACAATTTTGGTCACAAAGTTGATAACTGTAGAGCCTAAGCCAAGAACAAAATAAACTATGAAGGATATTCAAACAAAATTTATCCTATAAAGTCACATGAAGCACATAACATAAATCACAACAGTTTTGGTTCACTAAGTAATGAAATAGAGTGCTACAAGTGCAACAACTTCAGACACATGGCCAAATATTGTAGACTAACTATTCCTCCAAAGGAACCAAAGAAGAATAACGACAATCCTAAACAAGAACCAAAAAGGATATCTAGAATAAAGTAGGATGAATTCAACATTGAAGAATGATCGCTTTCTCTACAAGTGCAACACAATAAAAGTGGGTGGTATGTTGACAATTATTCGAAGCATATGATAGGTGATAAGAACAGGTTTTTGACACTGAAGAAGGAATGAGATGGATCGGTTTCATTTGGAAATGGTAACTCAACCAGAATTATAGAAAGAGGCACAGTCAAGCTTGGAAGAAAAGATGTCGACATAGAAAATTTTCTACTCGTCAAAGATACGAAGAACAATCTTGTAATTGTAAGTAAAATGTGTAATCAAGGACAAAAAAATTTGTTTGACTCGGAAAAATGTGAGATCAGAAAAGAAGGATCAGTAAAATTGGTAGAGACAACTAGAAGAACTTCAAAAAACATATATGTCATTAATGATATTGCAAGGGGAAAAGGTTGCTTAGGAAAGGAAAATGAAAGTTGGCTCTGGAACAGAAGGATGGGTCACATGAAATTTGATAACCTTGTCAAAATAAACAGATAGGAAGCAGTGAAATAAATGCATGAGAGCTCAAAGCCAATAAATACTCTATGTGATCATTGTCTACAAGAAAAACAAACGAGGACCAAGTTAAAATCAAAAGAGTACTCCATGAAAAAACCACTGGAGATTGTACACATTGATCTATGTGTACCTACAAGAACAAAGGGATTAAATGACGAAAATTATTTTATGCTACTAATGGGTGAGTACACAATAATAAATAAAGTTTGATTTCTCAAGAAGAAGTCAGAGGAATTACAACACTTCGAGATATACAAACAAATGGTTGAAACCAATATGGATTTGGAAATCAAGTGTTTGAGATCAGATAATGGTGAAGAGTTTACATCAAAGTAATTTATGGATTTATGTTGTGAACATGGAATAAAAATATAGTACTCAGTGGCCAGGAAACCTCAACAGAATGGAGTTGTCGAAAGAAAGAAAAGAACAAAACATGAAATAGCCAGAACCATGTTGAAATATTCCAAGTTTAGTGACATGTTTTGGGAACATGAAGTATATAAAAAAAATCACATTCTAAACAGAGGAATGATCAAAAGTAATAGTGATAATACTCACTACGAGTTATGGAAAAGAAGATCGAAAAATGTGAATAATTTCAGAGTATTTAGAAGCAAATTTTATATCAAAAGAGAATATGGCAGGCTTGGAAAATTTGACTCATGAATTGACAAATGCATACTAGTTGGGTATTCAAGAAAAAGAAAATCATATAAATGTTTCAACCCAAGACTCAACAAAATCATGGAAAGCATCAATGTAATTATTGATGAGACACATATATAGAAGGACAAAAAAGGAAGAAAAGACTTAGAAGAGAAGGATGGAGAAGAAGATATAATAGAAGAAGATGCAGAAGATGAAGAACAAACAGAAGATGAAGAACAAACAGAAGAAGAACAAGAGGGATATGAGAAACAAATGCCTTCTAAGAAACCTATTCGACGAGTACAGAAAAAGAATCCACCAGAACAAATTATTGGTAATACATATGCAAGAGTTGAAACCCAAAGAAGAATAATGTCACCATAACAAAAACACCTATCATTGTTATCTACAGTTGAACCAATAAGTGTTGAAGAGTCCAACAAGAATGAACATTGGATCAAGTCTATGGATGAATAATTGGATCATGTAGAGAAGAATTACACATGGGAACTGGTTCCTAGACCAAAATACAAGAACGTTATTGGCACAAAATGGGTAATTCAGAACAAACTAAATGAGAATTGACATATAACAAAGAAATTTTAGTATGCAAAGGATATTCCTAGGTTGATGGAATATACTTCAAAGAAACATTTTCCCCAGTTTACACAATGGAAGCAATTATATTAATCTTGGATTATGTGTGTTAGAAGAAGATTAAGGTATACCAGATGGACATAAAATAAACTTTCCTCAACATAGAGTTATAAGAATAAGTTTACATTGAGTAGCCATAAGTATTTTAGTTTTCATAAAGGGAAGATTATTGTTACAAGTTGAAGAAAGCACTATCATCTCAAGAAAGCCCCCATAGCTTGGTACTCAAAGTTGGACAGGTATTTAAAACAGAAAGGGTTTAGGAAAGGCAATGAAGACAAAAATATATACATAAAGGTAAATCAAGATAGCATATTAATAATTGAATTTTATGTTGATGAAATTATTTTTGGAAACGATGATGATAGGATGAATCAAAATTTTCCTAAAGCATGCAAAACGAGTTTGAAATGTCTTTGCTTGGTGAGTTGACCTTATTTTTTGGAATTTAGATATATCAGCGTGATAAAAGTATATTTATTTCACAGACTAACTACATCAAATAAATGCTAAAAATGTTTGGAATGGAAGATTGTAATCCTGTAAGTAATCCTACGCAAACTAGTTGCAAGTTGAGCAAAGAAGATGAATTCGAGGATGCATATGAGATAATTTACAGATCAATGATTATCAATGTACTCTGTGTGATTTCATATAGACCAGATGTGATGCAATACGTTGGACAAGTAGAAAGATTTCAAGAAACACCAAAGGAAACACATGTAATGGCAGTAAAGAGAATATTTAGATATTGTGAAGCAACAAAATACTATGGGTTATGTTATCCAAAAGGAAATGAACTATATATATTTTCTTATATAGATGTAGATTGGGCTAGAAGAATTTACAATATAAGAAGTACAAGTGGAGTGAAATTCTATTTGGGTGAGTGTCTAGTATCCTTGTTAAGAAAAAAACAGTCATCAATATCATTGTCTACAACATAAGGATAATACATTGTCGCAACAACATGTTATACTCAGGTCCTCTAGATGAAACAAACTTTGCAAGATATAGAGGAGGACTATGATGAGCCCATTCTGATACTTTGTGACAACACCAGTTTTATTAAATCTCAAAGAATCTAGTGATGCATTCTAAGATGAAACACATTCTGATCAAGTATCACTTTCTACGGGAAAGGGATACAGAGAAGAACATCAAAATATATTACAATGGGACAAAAGAGAAGATTGCACATATATTCACTAAACCTCTTCCGAGGGGTACTTTTGAGTATCTTTGAAATATACTTGGAGTATTTTATGCGCCGCAATGAAATTCACAACATCAAGCACAACAAGACAGGGGGAGAGAAGAAGTTAATATGACAATTCATGAAGAATTGGAGTCAAGATTTTTTGAATGCTTTTCATATATGTCAATGATTTACACAAGGAAGCACCATGAGGATAAAAATTTAGTAGAATTATATGAAGCATCCAGATACAGGGAACATCCCCAAGGAGAGTGTAGGTAGGGGAGCATCCCCAAGGAGAGTGAAGACAGGGGGATCATCCCCAAGGAAAGTTACTCTTCACCATTGATGTTTTTATCACCATCAAAACATTTTGTGTGAAATCTAGTTTTCAAGACTTGGTGAGGTTCCAAACTAATGTGGAGGCATGACAAACTAGAATAAAGATCCAAGTCTAGCAGGAGGAGGCTAAATATGGTGGTAGCGTGGATTTTATGGGACCTTATAAGTCACATATCACAAGCGATCTAGATCAATGGTCGAGGATATTTTTGGGGGGATGAGTTGCATGGGGGATAATTCTCGAAGGTGGGATAAAAAGTAAACCACGGTTTTGAGTCCGGACCACATGGAACCACTAGGTACATTTCAAGGCGAGAAGGGGGTTTCCCCAAATCACGTCCTTGTGCCCCCAAAATTGGAAAAGTGTATAAAAGGGGCACTTGTCATTTATTTTATTATTTTTCAAACAATACTAGAACATTTGAAAGTTGGCATGACTACTCCATTCAACTGAAGCTCAACAGTGCACCAAGGTCATGCCTTTTCTTCTCATTTACAGGTATTTTTCATCGCCAACATGGACCCTATCATAATGTTAGTGACAGAGAAATACCCCGTGTCAAATCAAGAAGCCCTAATTGACCGAGATTCAGATGTGTTCGACATTGAAATCACCAATTTTCCCATCTCTGTGTCCATAGCTAATCTATCTGATAATGTAGGGAAGAAGATACCCTTCCTTGAAGCAGTCCAAGACACTATAGTCCCTTACGCTTTTGAGGCCGTGTTCCCTTTTCCCAAATTCATAGGTTGGTGCGCAGAGCAGTATTCACAGGAAGAGAAAGTAGTTGTCAATAAACAGGGGCCTGAGGTCTTGTGTAGGGTAGAGTGTCTATCAATTCGAGGTTCCCTCGGCATACGAAAATCCTTCTCTATAGTGTCTGAAACATTCAAGGAAAATAAAATAATTAGGGTTTACAGGCAGTGTCCATAATAAGTTAAAGACCTATTCTTACAGAAAATTGTCAAACCAGAGCATCTTTATGAAAGTCTGTCTTTCCCAATGAGTGTGAATATCCTGGTTATTGAGGTCCAATGGGTTTGTTCCATACTGAGTTAAATTTTAAGTATGGATAATGAAAAGCATGTGGTTAAGTTCATGTTCGATTTTCTGTTGACATTTTTTGAGTTAGTGATGCAAGATCATCGCTCCATCTTAGCACGTGCCAGTTAATCAACACACATGGTGTGCACTCAAGAAAGGAGAGGCATCGCCCTCTCATTTTTTCCTCGAGAATCGAAGGCGTGATCTAGGCATTAATTAAATACAAGATGGAAGATCCAAATCGTGATTTCACAAAGGTTGGAGATAAGGTTTCCATTAATACGATGACGATAGAATGGATCTGCGACCGATTTGGAGCAAAATTTCCATCATTGTAATTTGCCTTTTTGATAAGAATTAGGGATGGTGATTTGACACAATTAGTTTAGCTTGCGAGGGAAGCTCATAGAGCCCCTCTTGTATAAATATTTGTATTGTAGGAAAAGTAGAGTTGCTTGTTTGGATTGGGTTAGACAAGCTGGGTTGTAGGATAGACAATCCGAGTTGTAAGGAGAGATACAGAGATCCGAGACTCAATTGTAGATCGAACTCCACCATTGTAAATTGGCATTCCACCATTAATAGAAAATGACAGTTTTTCCTGTTTTACATGATGGATGTTGTGTTATGAATGTCATTTTCATGCTTGTGAATTGTAGATGGATGCTAGAAATCATCTGCAGGGATAGAGATACAATTTTCTATCTGTGGGTGTGTTAAGTTAAGTCTGGTTCACTAGGCTAAGTGTAAGGAGTGCGAAACAAAGAGAGGAAACTCTATAAGCTGACGCAAGGGGTGCATGTCTGAACTCAGTGGAGTTAGAAGAGAAGTTGCCAGGAGGGAACACCAGATTTATTTTCAGACTCAGGGAGAAATTTTAATATGGTTACATCCCTTGAAAATAAATACTGTGTGGAGAGAAGCACAACCCAGAGTTACTAAAAACTCTAGAATAATCTGCCAAGAGGGCATCGAGCTTGCGTGAGCATACCCAAGAACTACATGGTTGAAGGTGTAGAAGAATCCTAGAACTGTTGAACATTCTAGTGAAGGAAGGATTTGCAATAAGTGCATCGAAAAAGAAAAGGATATGACTTAAACCTTTCAATAAGGCCGAGGGAGAAGTCATCGAAGAACAGAGTTAAGTGAAAGGAGTGTTCCTAAGGTGTTGAGAGTTCACCTTATAAGATCAGGAAGAAGGGAGAGAAAATGCCATGAAAGCATGAGGAGCTTGTGGAGGAACTTGGAACCTTGGAGGTTTTCAAGCCGAGCAAAGTCACAACAGAGTTGCATAAATTTCTATAAGGAGTGCAGAGAGAATCCTTAGAGAATGGACAAAGTCTCGAAAGGTGAAATTGCACTAAGTGTGAAAAGGAGTTGAGGAATTTTCGAATTCCAGAAGACGGAGAAGTCACCCATTTTCAAAGAGGATACAGGTGGCAGAAGATTGAGAGGTTCAAGAGAAGGAAATTTGGAAGGTTTGTGAGAGAAAACAAGGATATTTGTGAAGTCGCGAAGAGAGATCTCAATTCAGGTTATTTTATCTAGGAGGAAGTGTGGCAAAGGATCAATGCATCACTGATTCGTGATCGGAAGAATCAAAGTCGAGAGGAGACATGACTCGCGAACTCTGAGATTGTGATTTGATCACAATCATTGATCGTGAGAAGAACGAGGACCATAGATATGGTTCCAAATCATTTGTTGATTCATAAATCGGGGAAGGAGGAGGAAGTTGCTCACAAAATTCCCAAAGTGCGGGGTCAGGAAAGGAGTTGGCCCACAATCATAGTCCGTGGTCACATCAACAAGGAATCCTATCCCCGAGATCTAGTGTTGTTGGTGCAACAACTAAAATCCCTAAGGAGAGTTTTTGCAGGTGCCACATCATGGGTACCGAGTAGGTAGAAAGGGCTTGTGTCAAGTCAAATCGGTTCCATCAGGAGCCCGACAAGTCATTCAACTCGATGACTTGAATGATCCTATACTAGGAGGTTGTGCCAACCTCGAAGGAGAGAAAGGAGAGGGGGGGTTTGTCATCAAGAGTGGTCTCATGGATTAATTTCATCTGCAGAGTGTGGGCAAAGTGAGGTGAAAGAGATAGACTGATACCAAGAGTGGTATCAGAGCTTGATTTTTCCTATAGACAGTAGGTGAAGAAGGAAACAAAGGAGTGGATGCATAAATGATTTATGTAAGCTAGGGAGACAGAGTGTGATGCTCTGTTGGAGCTGTTTCAATACATGCAACAAATGATAAGCAGTCATGTAGGTTGTAGACAGACAATATGGCCATCGAAGGTCATAATAATGGTCGAGGAGAAGTCCATTTGTAGAAGAGTAGAGCGGAGATGGACAAGGAGCTCAGTGAAATTCAAGCACAGATGGAGGATCTATCATTCAATATGAAACAAGAGTCAAAGGTACACTAGAGGTACAAATGGCCTTTGAACAGGACAACTAAATGGTCTGTTCAGAAGTTGTTGGACAGGAGGAAGCAACAGATGTTAAAGAGGTGGCTGAGGCATGTTGAAAACCTCAGTCATAAGGGAAAGAGATCTGGAAAGACTCTCGTATATTTCCAGGTGGGCAACGAGAAGGGATCAGTGGAACTCGTATACTATCAAACGGGTAAGAGAGACATCCCATATTACCAGGTGGGCAAGGGAGAAGAGATGAGATCAGTGGAGAATTCATTGACAGATGAAGAGGAGGCAGGAGAGAGACCTCACTCAGATGGAGATTCATGCAGAACTGTGAGTTGTGTGAATGAAGATGATGAGAAGTTACAAAATTTTGTCACAGATAAGGAGGATTAGAAGACTTTTCTGATCATTAGAGGAGTCAATATATTCCTACCAAGTGGCCAAGAAGAGGCTAGCACATATGTTGTAGAGGAAATAGAAGGAAAACCAGTAGAGATTGTCATGGAGGAAACATAATAGATACTAATGTTTATCCCAACGGAAGGAGAACGCCCAATTGATTCATTCACTTAGTGGGAATTGGAGTTAAAGGCACTAGAGGATTTCTTGGGAAATACAGAACCAAAAGGTGGTTGTCAAGGAATATCCATGCTGGAGGAGATACACCAGCACGAGTCACAACTGGAGGAAGCTAGAATGGGAACAACTGAAGGACTGGCAGGAGAAAATATGTCAGGAGAAGTGGTAGTTGAACAACAGTTCAGTGATAAGGAGCATGAAGGGGTGAAGAATGCAGCAGAGTGGAAAGATAAGGCCACAAAGGAAGAAGATGTCTTGGAAGTCAGTGTGATTTGTCCATCGACAAGCAGCGAGTGCAGTGAGCTAGTCTGCAACAGAGGAACCAACCAACTGAGTAGTTGGACAAGGTGATCGAGGAGATAAGAAATCTGATGTCGAGGTCAGCAACATAATCAGTCAGTACGAGGAAGATGGACAAAATCGAACCTGCAAGAGCAACAGGGATGATGCAGGAGCAAGCGTGGTGAAACAAAGGAGTCGAGAGATAGCTCCAAGAGAAAGTTTGGGATCCAGGTGGATTTCAGCCATGTTGGAAAGATCATGAGAAGGAGCTCATGATTTTTTCCGTTGTGGAGTATGATGCAGGAGAATCACTCCATCTCAACACGCGCTAGTTGATTAATACGCGTGGTGCACATTCAATAAAGGAGAGGCGTCGCCTCTCATTTTTTCCTAGAGAATCCAAGGCGTGATCCAAGCATTAATTAAAGACAAGCTGGAAGAGCCAAATCATGCTTTCACACAAGCTGGATATAAGGTCACGATTAATAGGCTGACAACAAAATGGATCTGCGATCGATTTGGAGCAGAATTTCCAGCATTGTAATTTGGCCTTTCTATAAGTATTAGGATGGTGATTTGAAACCATTATTTTAACTTGCGAGGGAAGCTCATAGAGCCCCTCTTGTATAAATCTTTGTATTGTAGGAAAATTAGTGTTGGTTGGTTGGACTGGGTCAGACAAGCTGGGTTGTAGCATAGACAAGTCGGGTTGTAAAGAGAGATACAGAGAACCGAGACTCACTTGTAGCTCAGACTCCACCATTGTAAATTGGCATTCCACCATTAATAGAAAATGATAGTTTTTCCTGTTTTACATTTTTTTTTCAGTGGATGGTGTGTTATGAATGTGATTTGCATGATTTTGAATTGTAGATGGATGTTAGAAATCCTCTACAAGGATAGAGATACATTTTTCTATCTACAAGTGTGTTAATTTAAGTCTAGTTCTCTACGCTAAGTGCAAGGAGTGCACAACAAAGAGAGGAAAATATGTAAGTTGATGCAAGGGGTGCATGTATAAACTCATTGTTGTCAGAAGAGAAGCTACCAGGAGGGAATACAAGATTAATTTATATAATAGGGGAGAAATTTCAAGGTGGTTACATCCCTTGAAAATAAAAACTGTGTGGAGAGAAACACATGCCAAAGTTACTAAAAAATCTAGAATACTCTGTCAGGAGGGCATCGAGCTTGCATGAGCATACCTAGGAAATACTCAATTGAAGGTGTAGAAGAATCCCAAAATTTTTGAACATTTTGGTGAAGGAAGGCTTTGCAAGAAGTGCATCGACAAAGGAAAGGATATGCCTTAAACCTTCCCATAAGGCCGAGGGAGAAGTCGTTGAAGAACTAATTTAAGCACAAGGAGTGGGCCTAAGGTTTCGAAAGTTCACCTTATAAGATCAGGAGGAAGGCTCATAAACTTCCAGGAGGGCATGAGGAGCCTGCAAAGGAACTTGGAACCTTGGATGTTTTCAAGCCGACCAAATTTGCAAGAGAGTTTCACATATTTTTGCAAGGAGTACAGAGAGAAGCCTTCGAGAACGACCAAAGTCTTGAAAGGTGAAATTGTGCTAACTGTGCAAAGGATCCGAGGACTTGCCGAAGTCCATAAGATGGAGAAGTCATCCATTTTCAAGGAGGATACAAGTTGCAAAAGATAGAGAGGTTCGAGAGAAGGATCTTCGGAAGGTTTGCAGGATAAAACAAGTATCTTCACGAAGTCACGAAGAGAGATCTCAATCTAGGTCATTGGATCTGGAAGGAAGCATGGAAAAGGATCGGTGCATCACTGATTCATGATCAGAAGAAGCTGAGTTGAGAGGAGACAGGACTCTCGAACTCCTAGCTCACGATTTCATCACAGTCATTGATCGCAAGAAAAATGAGGGTTGTAGATCTTGTATCAAAGCATTCATCGATTCGAAAATCGGGGAAGGAGGAGGAAGTCGCTCAGGAAAGTCCCAAAGTGAGAGGTCACGAAAGGAGTTGGCCCACGGTCATATTTTTTGGTCACATAAATGAGGAAGCCTAGCCCCGAGAGATAGTGTTGTTGGCACAAGAGATGAAAGTGCTAAGGAGAGGGTCCGCAAGTGCCACATTGTAGGTACCGAGGAAGTAGAAAGGGACCGTGTCAAGGGAAATCAGTTCCATCAGGAGCCCGACGAGTCATTCGAATAGACGACTTGAATGATCCTAGACCGGGAGGTCGTGCCAACCCCGAAGCAGAGAAAGGAGAGGGGGGGATTGTCACCAGTTAGAGTCTAGTTCGTCATTCCATCTCATTTTTTATCAATTCATAGCTGATAATATCCACAAACAACTAGTGAATTTTGGATCACTAAGACATTTCAGATATTACACATACTTGCTGAATATTTTCCTGGAAAGAAATAAGAGAGAATTTCTTAAAGAAACATTCACATCAACTGAATGTAAGAGGATCAAATTTCTCATATTCATCAACAAAGTCATGTCTAGGGTTTACAGTTTGATTTTCAACACCATCCTACCAAGAGTCATGGATGACATACAGAGATATTTACAGCCAAATCTAGAAAACAGAGTGGTGGATTGGGTATTGTTCATGCATTCAATAGTGGTATGGGTTTATGGTTGTCATGAATCCCCCCATCTTCTGCCTATTTTTATAACCCCCAGAGTCTTTTCCCTTGATTTCATCAAGAAAATAATCATATCAGAGACAAAGCATTTCCTGAAATTGCACAAAGCCTCAAACCAAAAATTCCCTTTTATCATTGCACCCTTCATTATCAAGACTATATCATGTTTATCTCAAATTCAAGAAAATCTCAAAGAGTTTGGTTTTTCATATCTACAGGGAAGAATATATGATCCACATTATATCATATCCAAAAGAAGACCGATGAATAAGCATGCCCCTTATGAGCATGAACATGTTGAGGGTTTTGACAAATTGGAAAATCTAGAAGTCTATGTTGATATGGAAGAAATTTTGCAACCATATCAAATACAACAAGTGGAGGCAACCCTGTATCAATATCAAACAAAAAAAAATCCTCAGAAGTTGATAGTCAAGGTCCCCAAAATAAGTGGTTACAACAAGAGAAATAATTCATAGTCTCTATGCACCAGTGATCAGAAAAATTCCCCTAAGAATATGAAGATCACACAATCCCCACATATAGTGGATCTAGAGGAGGAAGCACCTAAAGAAAAGGTGAATGTGGATATGGTGGAGAGTGGCACCATCACTGTAAAAGTTGAGAAAGGAAGCAAGCTCCAAAGTGAAGGTAGCTCAAGAACTTTCAGCAACAAAAGGCACATCTTTGAGAAGACATCTAGATAAGATTATCAATCTAAATAAGATTTGGCAAAACAATATGTTGAGAAAGGAAACATGGTTATAAGTGAAATGAGGGAGTTAGTCCCTGAAGTGGAAAATATTTCTTAGCACAATTCTTCTCTGTTGACAATAAGATATATAGAGAAGAGAACCTTTAATATAGTAGTTTCAGATGAAGACAAGGTATCTGAGATCAAGATAAAGTATGACAACATCAGT
>ML854299.1:27413-39629 GCA_009831015.1 Picea engelmannii
ATCTGATTTATTGTTAAAGATAAATTACAAACCAAAGGCCTTTTCCTGTAACTGTGTTATCTAGTAAATAAGTGGTGTGTGTGAAAATGTGAGAAAAAAATAAAGTTGTTTATAATACGAGGATCCTATCAAGGGAGAATCTCGCCCTGTAAACAAAAGAAGAAAAAGGTGAAAAACATATGACGAATGTATAAAATATGAAAATCTAATGAGTCTGCAGGTCTTGTACCTGTTGATAGCCGATACAGAGGAAAAACTATAAATTATATAAACAATTAAAATTAATCACCACAGTAGAGGTTTTACTAAATTGCAGTGTAACATTCATTAAACATATATGTGTGAAATGAAATTGAACAAGAAAACAGAGAGGAAACAAACTCATAACACAGTCTTGACGGAATCAGGAGTCTTCAGATCACTTTGTATTAATATTCAAAAAGGAGAGTCTCTATTACAATCGACCAAAATAGGTCCAGCCCCTTGTTCTTTCTACAAAATGTATATTTATACAAATTTCTATAGTATGGAATCTCGAACGTTCCAGAGGTTTTCGGTTACAACAAAGGAGATTAATCATTTCAATTTTTGGTTTCTATCCTTATTTGGTACCGGAAACCTACCTCTTCACATGCTTCGTGCAAATGATGCACTTCTCCACTAGTTGGGATATTAACTTAGAAGGTTCTACTTGATTGTTGGCCTTGAAAGTGTAACAATCCTTCGCCAATTTTGGCAACTCTCCCTCCACTTGTTGGTCTTTGGTGCTGATAGAACATAATTGTACACTCGGTTTAATTAGCCATTTATCTATTTGGACTATGTTTGTCTGGGTTATTTTTGATATTTCAGCCAATTCTCTTTCTTCATTTTCCTTGATCTTGAGCAGATGCTTGGCTGTATTGATATGCCCCAGTGTTTTAGTGTTGCCTTCATCATCAGAACCCAACCAACTTCCATCTAGAAAACCGAAGGTTTTTTCACAAGATTTTTTTATCTCTCTAGCTTGTTGTCTGCCTTCAAATATGTCACGCTCCCATTCTTTCAACAAGATGTTAACTCGGGTCTACTCCGAGATAGAAAACCTGGAACTACTGCATGTTTCCCTCCTCGTCGTGGCTACAATAGCCTCCTGGAAAGAAACTCGGGCTACCCCAACATATTTTTCTCTGAGAGTGAGTTTTTCCAATATTCGATCAATGAGTTGGCAGTTGTTTTGAATCGTTTCTACCTCAGCAAGTAGTCCTTGTTGAGTTGCCAACACTCTTTTTCTGATTTCTATAGCTTGGGATTGAAATATCCCGATATCGATTACTTGGCTTTCGGTGAAGTTTAATTTGGCTTGTAGCCGCTCTATCAATTCTCCTTGCTGGCCTACCTGTGTCTGACTTATCTGAGCCATCAATTGAGTCTGTTCGAGGTCAGCTTTGAGCCACTCAATTTCCTTTTGATCAGCTACTCTAGCTTGTTCCAAACCTGTATTCACCTGATCTTTGGTAGCGGCCTCTGTTGAAGCTAGTTTAGCTTCTAATGTTTTGATCAAATGATTTTTTCACTTCAGCTGATCCTTTAGGGTCCCTACTGAATATTGGTTGGATGTAGCGAAAGCCCCCAATGTTCCTTCTATTTGAGTCGAAAATTCTTGCTTCTTCACCTCTTTTCCATCGGCTAAGATTTTAAATTTCTTGGCTACCTTACCTGCCTCTTGATAAAATTCCTATTTCACGACAACCTTTCTCTTCTTATCAAAGAAGAATTCATTCAGAGGTATCTCTTCCATTGTTATGGGAGTTAATTATTCACCGAAAACCCACCCTGCGTCTGGGACCCCTTTGTGGACTATAGGGGGGTAATAGAAACGATGGGATTGTCGACATGCTTAGATGATTTCCCCAGAGTAACAATCGAGGTTGGCTCACTCGAAGGGTAGGAAGTCGCAGCTTCCTATTTTGGGCCCCCAGTTTTCTCTTTCTTGTCCTGGTGTTCTTCTTGGTTGAGTGTTGAATCTTTGGAGCCTTTGACTTCCATTTGCTTCACCTCTATGGCCATTGGATTCTCACCCCATAATACTGGGGGAAGGCAGCTCCACCGATGTTCTTGGAATTTGAAAACATCGACCCTCTCTTCGGGTGACAGGGCTTGTATCTGAGCTAAAACCTCGGCATAAGATCTCGCGCCTCGAAAAATGTCATCATGAGGCGAATTATTGTGCTCAAACCTTTTGAGGACACAACTAACCAAGTGATTACTCACAACCCTGTGTGGGTCGTGTTTCTTAAATTCAATGTGAACCAATTTAATATCTTCCAAGGCTACTGCTTCAGCCTTTACATGCCCAAAATCTAATAAATAATAGGTGTTCAAATGGTTTGCAGAGGAACAGAAGTGCCAAAAACCCTGATGTATGAAAATTATTCTTCCACATACCAGTCGGCCATACTGCTCAAATTGGTCGTGATGTTATCTGAGATCCTAGGTGGTTGATTACTAAAGATGGCAACATGCATCAGTACCATTACCTAATTGAAAATTTCATATATGAAATATGAAGCCTTGTCTTCCCAAAGCTTTGAATGGTAGAAGTGGCTAGGCTCAACATCCGATGGAGCCCAGCTCCAGCTCATTAAGGGAAAAGGCGTCACGAAACACATGACGTCCATGATGTATGCAGACATAAAAAATGAAGTGTCCTTCCCACTCACCCTTTTCATCCGATACTCTGTAATCTTACTGATAATGCTATCTAATGGTTTGGGCCAGTCGAAGGAACAACCTTCTGCCACTGTATGCATCAGAGGCACCCATGGGAGGAAAAAATGTGTGGTGTCTTCCCTCCCATACAATCTACAAGTCATCATTTCTATGTATTTGAACTATGGTTCCAAAGAAGATATGGAATAAATTCCGTTACTATCAGCCCTGAACTTCGCGGGGTGTGATACCCAATCCTTGATCAAATCAAATAAGCTTTTGTCGTATTGTTGGTATTTCTTCTATTTAAAATCCTCAAGAAACTCGACATTGTATGTGAAATTCGACGTGGGTGGAAACTTGTACATCGCCTGTAATTGTTCTGGTCTAAAGGTCCCAATAGTGACCTTTTGCTCGTTGACGATGGTTCTGGTTGGGAAATCTACATGGTCTAGTGCCCATCAGATCATATCATAGTAAGGAAGCAGACGTGGCCTGGCCGCTACTTTATGCATTTATGCTTGGACAACGATCTTGTATGTGGTGGCTAGGTCATCCTTCTCATTTTCACTGGAATCATCTGAACAATCTACCAATTCAGATTGCAAAATCTCAGAAATATATGACCAAGTTCTGACTGAATCAACGCTTCGGGGTGAAGTATCAAAAACGTTATCTGAGACTTGCCCTGAAATCTCATCACTTGCCTTGGATTCTTTTCATGGGGCCATGACAGGGATTCTGATTTAGCTCTCCTGCGATAAAAATATGTATACATACAGAAATCAGTTTATTGAGGGAAGTTTCTCTGCGTAAAATAGAAATGAGCTTTGTGACACTTAAGAAAAATATCTACATCTTCGACCATTTAAAACCTCGACGTCCTTATGAACAGAACGGTCAAATCAATTTTAGAGACAGATTTAGCAATAAAAACCATATCCTTACTTGTCGCTTCACCTTATTCCCAATTAATGCCATAAATTTTGATGGTTCGTGACACAAGTTGGCATAAGGAAAATTTAAATTTACCTCGTAGACTGTGCATATTATTATTTGCATTAAACACTGATTAATCTCTCTTAGCTTCTTTAATCAGGCCATCTTAAACTTTAATCAACCTTTCGGCGTTCGCCTTATCGGGAGTTTTCACTCTAACCTTTCGAGACTCTAAACCTCGAGATCGTGATGATTGGATTTAGTTAAGAAATAACGCAAATAGGATTAAGTGTTTAATTAATCATGTTTTAATTTATATCACGACTTCGCGACTCAGGGCTTCAAAGGTATAGTTTCTGGGAGGAGCATATGTCGAGTCGCGAAATCATGAGATCGCGATGATGTGATCTATTTAAACTAGAAGATAAACCGGATTAAGTGTTTTAATTAATTAATATTTGAGCAATATTGCGACTTCGCCACTCGACGTTTCAAAGGTATAGCTTTTGGGAGGTGCATACGCTGAGTCGCGAAATCCTGACAGGATTTAACCATGGTCAAAACTAACCACCCCTGACACTAACCCGGGTTACTTATGTAAAAGTTTTGCGGCTTCACCTATAAAAGTTATGATGGTAACGCTTTTGGAGAGAGTGAACGCTGAGATGCAAAATCCTGACAGCACTTGACTGGAGTTTAAAGAATTTTACTCTTAGCTTTAACCTGAGGTAATATTTTAACAACTTTTTTGTGACCTCGCACATCGGGGCTTGTTAATCTTGTGACTTGTAACTCTCGAAGTGCGATATCCTGAGGTACAAAAAGTAAAAAAATTCGTTTAACGATAACAGGTGGTGACTTATGAAACATAACATCCTTCACTATTTCACATGTTGGGACTACTGAAAAATTTAGTTTGTAAATGTCACAAAGTGAAAGAGAACTTAAAGACAAACATTTCACTTTAAAAATTACATTTAAACTAGCTGAAAAAGGTGGCTCCAACATAAGCTCCAAATAGGGATCTCGTCTTCCTGTAAGATGGGAAGAACAGTAGAACACGTGCCTGTATTGGGTAAATGGAGTCAATGGCTTTATCCCAGTGAAAACCGTTCCTAGGAAAAGGATACAGAGGGAAAAAGAGATTTCATCTTTTACTTGTGAAAATATTTTCAAAACTCAAATACGTTTCACACTCAGCTGCAGTCCCTTTCACGACTTTCTCCTTCTCTTTACTGAATTTAGGTCTGCATTTGGACAATCAAGACAGTCCTAGGAAATCCAACAGATCTTGTGGCTTTTGGTTTGCAACAAACGAAGTTCATTACATGTTTTTAATCGGGGAGCCCTGTCTGAACTTAGGATGTAGATCTGGTTTTGAGAAAAATTGGTTACCAAAGTAGAGTGAGATTCACGTATAATAGCCTTACAGATATCTCATACATTGCTTCACTACCCGTGGGCCTGTTCAGTACCCCAGTGAAGTTATCTAGCCCTTTTTACCACTTCGAAATATATTTATGCATTTAAATGCTGAGACGAGGGAAATCATTTCTGAATTTCCTTTCATCGTCTTTTGGGACTAGATGCACAATTAAATATAACTTTCCTTTCACCATCTATCTTATAATTTACTTTTTAGAACACAAAGTGGGGGAAATCAGTTTGTATGAGGGGTGATATCTGTGTAATATTTTGCAATGGAGGTCTGTCAACTTACTTTGATTACTCAGTACCAACCCTCCCTTAACTTTCACCATACCTTAGCCCACAGAGAAGAAGGGGAGACATTATTTCTAGGGGTCTTCCTTCGAGAAAGCCTCAATCTTTCAAAACTGTTGAAAAACTTAGAATAGTCAAGATCAACCTATGCATCACTTTGTTTAATAAGAAGCTAAGGAGTTGTGAAGACCAGCTTACTTTCCAAAATTTTCTTTGCAGCTTTCAAAGTTAAAACGTAATCTCTTCTCCCCTTGTATGCAAACCCAAAAATATGTTTGGCCTTTCAAGAAGGTAATATCTGAAAATAGAAAGAAGAGTGATGGATAGAGGTCTGTAAACTGAAAGACAAGGGTCAAACATTAACACCGACTCCTGAAAACCCTTTTCGGAGAGGCTTTACTTTCTCCACTTATTTTAACTACCTCCTATCTTTATTTCAAGTGAAAATTCTTAGGATCTAGAGCGAGTAGTTGTTCTTTTAATAACCATTCAAGATAAAAAATTATATTCATGAGACTATTGCGGCATTTTGAAAATCTTTGTTAGAAACATAAAATTCTTAGGAATTCATACCTTTACCTTACCATTTTATAATAACATAAAATCTTTTCTATCACCTGTTTTGGCAAATTTATTTTCTGATATATGACCTTCTTTTAACCCCTTTCACTCATTTGGGCTGCAAACCGAAATCTTGAAGGGAAAAAATGAGAAAAGTATTAGGTAAATATATATATATATATATATATATAATTTTTATTTTTATTTTGAATGTATTGAAAATTCCATATTTCTATTTCTACAAAAATCACTGACCTCATTAATTATTGGTGAAAATGCACTTACCAAAAAAAAATTATGAAATAAAAACAAAACACAAACCGGTATATACAGTGGAATTTTTTGGTAACCAGTTATTGCATATAATGTTTTAAATAATGCCCGTTGACAGGGGCGTTGAAGATTTTACCTTCTAAATTTTCTAATAGAAATAAATTCTTTCCTTCGGGAGATGCGACTCTAAAACGTCCATACCAAATATGATCAAATTTACCATGTTTTGTTGAGTCTTCCTTCCTAGCATCCCATCTCAAGACCAAATTGCCTAGGAGAAACTCTTTGTCTTTTGCCTTACGGTCAAATAACGTTTTCATATCATCTTGGTATTTCTGCAACCTTTCGTCTATTTCGACCCTATGTTGTTGTACTTCAATTAGCTGATTTATCCTTCTAGTAACATGATTCGGTTCTTATTTCTCATCTTTCTATAATTTTATCATGAGGAGCGCTAGATTTATCGATAATACCATGTCAGTCCCGTACACCATTTGGAAAGGCGAGGTGCCAATAGATTTCTTCGTGCCTATCTGATTTTCCCATAATGCGTATTTCAAATGCACGTGCCAAGATTTTTAATTATCATCCAACACTTTCTTAATTACATTTATTAGACTCTTTTTTTAAGACTAGGCTAATCCATTTCCTTGGGGATAATACATTGTGGAATGATCGAGTATGATATTGTATTTCTGGCAAAAGTTGATCATAGCCATAGATTTGAAAGCATGGGCGTTATCTGTGACTATTTTTCGAGGGCAGTCGAATCTAGACAAAATGTTGTCTTCCAGGAAGTCTATTACCACTGAATTTGTTGCCCTTCTAGTTGGAATAGCCTCCACCCATTTAGTGAAGTAATCTGTGGCAGTCAAGATCCATTTGTGTTGAGCACTATAATGGGAGTTAATTTCACCTATAAAATCTAGCCCCCATTGCTGGAAAGGAGCCTCCATTTTGACTGGGACTAGTGGTAGCACTGGGAGTTTATGATTTCCTGCAAACATTTGGCATGGGTTACAGGCTTTGACTTTGGCATTTACATCTAAGAAAAGTTTTAGCCAATAATACCTTGCCCTTAGGATTTTATAAACTGTCTCCCTCCAAGTGTGATGTCCCCCACAAACACCCTCGTGAAATTCGCTTATGACCCTCTCTGTTTCTAATTCGACTAAATAGACCAACATGAAACCTAGTGGGTCCTTCCAATATAATTGATTTTTGGATATACAGTATTTGACCGCATGTAATTTCATAGTTCTGGATTTGGATGGGGATAAATCACTCGGGCATTTCAATGTCATTAGGTATGACACTATGTTTTTGTACTAGTCCAATGAGACAAACTTCTCTTCGATTCTGATCGCGCTTGTTGGCTCATCACACTCATTCATGTCCACACCTTCTTCATATCCTTGTAGGCCATTTATACTAAGAGATCTAAAATTTGATTATGCTAAGAGTTTGGCCAAACCTTTTCCTTTTACCAATTTCATTGGTTTTATCTCCAGGTCGAATTCTTGAATTTTGGTAAGCCAACGTCCCCTTCTTCCATCACTATCAGATTGAACCAAAATATCCTTTACAGAACTGGTAGGTACATACGCGATTATCTTGGAATGCGGCACATAGGTTCTGAATGCTTTTAACACCTTCACCATAGCATACACTTGCTTTTTCAATATATCATATTTAAGTTCTGCATCTCTGAGATTCTTGCTAAAAAAGGCTATCGGTTGTTCGAAACCCTCTTCATTTTTCTGGAGGAGTACCGCAGTACCGCGGCGATTGTGTGTTCGGAGGCAAATGAAAAAATAATAAAATATTTTTGATAATCAGGGCTTGCCAATACAGGTTCCTCGCTTATGACCCTCTTGATGTGTGCAAACATCGCTTTAGCTTCTGCTGTCCATTTCACTTCATTGTTTTTCTTTAGCATTTCTGTGATCAATTTCACGATTTTAGCAAAGCTCGGAATAAATCTCCTCAAAAAATTTATTTTTCCTAAAAATGACTGAATTTCTTTTACATTCCTAGGAATATTTATAGTATCTATAGCCTCAACTCTTTTAGGATCGATTTTAATACCGTCTCGAGACATAATTTGGCCCAAGATTTTACCTTCTTGCATAGCGAAGTGGGACTTTTTGGGATTCAAAGACAGACCAAACTTATGACATTTCTCAAACATCTGCTTGAGATGTACTAGATGATCTTCATCAGATTTAGAAAAAACAGTTAGATCATCAAGATAAATGAACACAAATTTATCCCTTTCATTGATGAAAGAAATTTCCATAGCATGTTGGAAGGTAGCACCTACATTCATTAAACCAAAAGGCATTTTATCATACACAAAAGTACCCCAAGGGGTAGTGAAAGTTGTTTTCTCTTTATCTAGTTCATTTACGGTGATTTGATTATACCCAGAGAACCCATTGATCATTGACATCCTGTTTGCCCCAACTACCTTGTCTAAAACATGATCCATTTTGGGTAGAGGATAGTTATATTTGAGGGAGGACTTATTCAAATTTCTAAAGTCCACACACAGTCTAATCTCCCCACTCTTCTTTCTGACCAGGATCAGGTTTGCTACCCAGTCGGAATATCTGAGAGGTACTATTATTTTTGCATCCAAGAGCTTTTTAACTTCCTTTTCAACCACAACTAATAAAATAGGGTTGATCTGTCTGAGTTTTTGTCGAAAGGGTTTGACACCAGGTTTTAGGGGTATCTTGTGTTCGATTACAATGGTGTCGTAAGTTCTCAGCTCTTCGTAAGACCAAGTGAAAACATCTTTATACTGTCCAAGCAAGTCTTTATACTTGGATTTTACCTCAGGAGGAAGTTAATTTGATATTTTTACCATCCTAGGTTCTTCTTTGGTCCCTACATCGTAGTCTTCAACCTCCTTTGGTTGGGGTTGCAGGGTGGATTTCAAGGGTATGTCATTCTAATTGAACAGTCTTTCTAGAGGAATCAGTCCTTTCGAAATCTGATCATCCTTTAGAACTAGCATGCGATGATTTGAAATATTTTCCTAGAACTCTTGAGGGTCCTCTCCTTCTTGCATGATCCATATGTGATCATTTTGATTTTCTTGATCAATGTGAGTTTCAGAGAAGTCGCCTACTGCTTTGAGGAATTTCCTGATTTGTTCGTCATCCTCGAAAACCTGCCAGTGTTGTATGTTGTTCAGGATGGATGGTCGATGCCTTACCTCTATGTGGTACTTCAATTTAAAAGTAGTAGGGGGAGCAAACATCGAGGCTGCCTTGGCTAATGAGTCGGCCTGCAAATTTTCGATGTGTGGGATGAAGTGGATATTTACAGATGAGAAGAAATTTTCCATTAGATCCCAGACACAATTTATGTACGATCTCAATCTCGGGTGCTTGGCCTGGTATTGTCGATTTATTTGTTTGACTATCAACTCTGTGTCTCCATATACTTCCAGGTTATTTATGTTTAGCTTCTTGGCAGCTTCCAATCCTAATATTAAGGCTTCATACTCAATACATTTTTGGTTTAATCTATATCCCATTGAAGCCTGTAAGAGAAAGGGACAACAAACTTATTTTCAGGTGCCATAAAAGGTACCCCTGCACCTGCTCCTTCACATGACAGGGAACCATCAAAAAACATTTTCTAGATCCCAGTGCTATGCATATTTTCTGATACTTTCTCATCTATGTAATTTTCCTCTGTGCAACTATCTATACCATCATCAAAAGACAAAATACAATTTCCTAGATCTTGATCCGCAATGTAAACAGGAAAATTGTTAGGATTCTAAGGATCGCTCACTGTATAGGCTAACCTCATTTCCCTTTATAACCGAGTAAGTTTTCCACCAAACATAGGAATTGTGGCGTAAGTCATGTCAAGTTGGAGTGAACCCCCAAGTTTGGCTCCCCATGACCTTGATAGTGGTAAGCCATACTTTGGGGGGATACCAACAATAACTACATCCATCAGGACACTTTTGACTGGGACCTGTGCAAGGGTGACTACTAAATATTTTATCATACCCATGCACTTAACTCTTCTTGAATCGAAAGAGTAGTGATCTCCATAAGGTCGGGTGATATTGAGGCCTAGTCTATCCATAATAGTTTTGGCCATCACGTTATGTGAAGCTTTAGAGTCTAGCATGCAGTTATGTAGCAGTCGATCATGCACATTTAGGGTGATATAGAAAGGAGCGACGGTGTCCCTGGCACCCTCGAAATGTGGATCAAAAGTGATATTGGGCTTATCATCTTCCAAGTTTATCACATCGGATTGACTTTCTTGATCTGAAAAACCTATCACTTTGGTTATATGTTTACAATATGCAGGATTCTTTGCTAATTCAACCAAAGGGATCGGTATTTTGATTCTATTTATCTCATTTTCAAAACTAAAACCACCACTACCTTTGTCCATTTCTCTGGTTGAAATCTCAGACTCTCTCTTCTCCAACTTATTTGTCTGAGCTGATTTATTACTCGTGATCTTAATTACCGGTGTCTGTGTATTGGCTATCTTGATCTCCTTTGCTTGGGTCTGAACCTCCTCTATCTTTGGATCCAATAAGTCAGTCTATTTAGATGTTTTAGTCTCCTTTGGCATGGGCACATATACTTCACCTCTAGGGAGAATTTTCCTAGGTTGAGAAATCAATGCAGGTTTATTTTTAGACCTCAGGTTATACCTAGGTTGGACTTTAGCCATTATTGAATCAGTTACTTCTTGATGATCAGGGAAATATATATTGTTTATGTCATCATGAATCTGAGGGTTGTTGTGTGTTTAAAGACTTCTCATAATCTTCTTTAGTTACATAAGGCTGAGTGCAGTTGTCACCCAAATTTGTCACATCTTCTTCCAGACCCTCGAAATCTTCTAGGTCATTTTCTCCTATAAAATTTTCATTTTTTAAAGGGGTTTGAATTTTCTGATCTTCAATTTTAGTTTGTCTTTGTTTATTTTGAAGGTTGGGGTTTCTCTTGAATTCTCTTTTAATGAAAGGATCGGCCTCCGATTGATCCATTTCCATCCTAGAAATTTTATTCGACAATTCCTTAATTATCCTAGCCATATCATCCATTTTATCGTCTGTGGATCTATTAGACCCTGAGGGTTTGGCTTGTTCCCTGAAACATCTGGTTTCTTGGTTTCCCGTTTCTACCTTAGCTTTCAACTTTCCAGAAGCCATCATTTTAGATTCAATTTCTACAACATCGTCCTGCATTCGGGTTAGGGTAGCCCCTCTTCTTTCTCTTAAGAGAAGGGAGAAATCGGGTTCGAAAGCTCCCGCGAAGGTTACTTTGGCTGCAGGTTGGGATGGTTTAACTTTGGCTAGGATTTTATTATACAACTTATTAAATATTTGAATAAATTCCATAATTGTTTCCAAATTCCTTTTCTTTAAAGATCTGAACTCGGTCAAATAATACAAGTGGTCTTTCCTTTTGTCCCCATTGCCTAAGGAAGGCGTCTTCTAGATCATTGTAGGATAATATTGACCCTATGGGTAGGCTTCGAAACTAGGTTCGTACCTATCCTTCGAAAGTTTGAACAAAAATCCTCGAATACACGTCTTCGTGTTCAAGACCTAGGATATCCACGAACTGATCGAAGAAGTTTATATGTTTGGATGCAGTCAAGTCTCCTTCTCCTGTAAACTTAGGTAAGTTTTTTATATAATTTTAGGGAAGGTCATGAAGAGGGATAGGTAGAACCAAAGGCGCATATCTTGCAGTCACTTTAGCGAAAAATCTGGGAGGGGGGAGAGGCCCTTGGCCTCCTGCTCCTCCTCCTGAAGCCCCACCACCTCCTAAAACTCCTCCACCTCCATAAGCCCCTCCACCTCCTCCTCCGGTGGCTTCCATTGGTACTACTAGATAGGGAAACAGTGTATTGTATAGAGGGTTCTAGAACACTAAAAGAGAATCTTTAGCTTCTTCATGAGACGGAAAAACCAAAGATGGGTGATAAGTGATGCGAGGACTTGGCTCTTTGGATTTGCAAGAAATGTAATCA
>ML854301.1:33026-44489 GCA_009831015.1 Picea engelmannii
TTTTTTCGTGGTTAATTAAAAAAACGTTGACTTCATTTTATATCTATTGCATTACATTGCTTATTGAATAATATCAGATAGTTATTGAGGTACTAACCCTTTGATTTATAGCCTGCATATATATATTGTGTTGTTATTGTCTTATTTCGGGCAGGTGTTTTCAATTGGGCATACACTTCACTATTGGTTGTTTAGTCGGGCTATCTGACTTAGGTGGTAACCTGTGAGGAGGAAACTTTAACCTTTCTTTATATCTTAGCCTCTTCAAAGCCCCAGGTTGTCGGGGACGTCTCCCCTGGGCTAACCTCCCTAAACAGAAAGAACCTCCCCATTAAGGTGACATTGGGTGGGGAAGGTTCATGTTATGCCAGTTTGATCTCTATCCTTTAGCCTATGACCTAAACTACAAACTGAGCGATAACATTTTGGTGCCGTTGTCGGGGATCACTGAGTCAATCTTCCTCAATGAAAAATCTTTTGGTAAGCCTTGCCTCGAAGACCTTTCTCTTACAAGCTTACCTCGCGACTCCACTAGACTTTATTCCCCTATTCTTTGATAGTTTCAGGAAAACTATCTGGTGACTCCACAAACCAAAAGGAGATTCAATAATCCTCCTTTATCTTTCAGAAGGAAGCCTCCTTTGAATTCACCTATTGTCAAGTCACTTTTTGGAAAGAGACTTCCTTTAAACATGTCTACCTCTCAGACCAGTACTACAAACCTAGTTTACAATCAAAGACAATGGTCGTCTACTCTTTTCAAGCCATTAGACATGTCAGCCATACCTGGCTACCCTAGGCAAATGTCACCCAAGTATGAGAAGTGGTTGCCTAAGTTTACTGGCACTGATGCCACTAGTGTCGAGGAGCATATGAGTAACTTTTGGGCATTTTTTTAGCTTCACCCCATTAGTGATGACATTGAAGACTTGGTCATGAAATTATTCTCTGCTACCCTTTATGATGGTGCAGGACGTTGGTGACTCGGTCTTCCTGATGGAAGCATTAAAACCATGGATAGACTTGAGAAAATCTTTCTTAGAAGATGGAGCATCAAAAAAGACCCTAACATGTTGCTCACCTGACTAAATAGCCTTGCCAAGAATGAGAATGAGTCTATTCAGGAATTTCACACCAGATTCGAAGCATTACTCCAAAGAATTCCCCCAAGCCATCATCCGAAAGATGATTACCTTGTACACATTTACACCAGATATTTCAGTGGCCAACTAGGGTATCTTCTTAGAGACAAAGACCCCCAATCCATTCAAGAAGCCCAAGAACTCGCTACCAAAATAGAAGGAAATGTCCTTTCATCCAAGATTGAGCCCTTTGCTAACCCTAGGGGGAGAATAGACACCAAGCAGAAAGTAGTACACAATGCTGAGCCTACTTCAAATCTCTCCACCAGTATCAGTAAGCTACAAGATTTCGTGGATAGTATCATGGAAAATGAAGAAGAAATGATGAGCCGGATCGTTAGACTTGAAAAGTCCCGGACCCAGGCACCTAGACCTCCATTCAAAGGGCAATTCCAGAAAGGGAACCAAGCCTACAAGCCAAATAATGAAAATGAAGTCCTGAATACTTTGGCCCCTACAAACGTCATTGATGAAAACCCTTGGTGCCTGGAATGCATTGAAGCACATTGGGAGAATGAATGTCCTTATAACACCAACTAGCAGCAAGTTAACAATTTGGACTGCTTTATGAATCTTCCTCAGATAAATATCACAGATATAGAACATCAACAGGCTCTGAAGGAAGCAACAAGAGCAACAAGGATGGAAATAATAAACAACTTGGACCAGGAATCACGAGAAAAGATGAAAAGGCAAGAAGTCGAAGTATACAGGAGAAAGAATCTGAAACAGCCTACCACTGATCAACTAAAATCTCTTGAGGTTCTTCCTCCCAAGACGTCCAAGACTGATAAGGTTAACCTTGATTTTGAATTTGAAGGAGCTTTGTCAAAGATGGATGTAAACGTTCCCTTAAAAGAAGCAATTAAGAACCCCTCTATTAAAGAACACTTTGATACCTTCTTTTTGGGAACATCTAAGCCTATGGACCCCCCAATTATGTTGCAGGCTAATCACTTCAGGATCCAATATGGTGAAAACCCCCCTTTCTTCATGACTCTAATGATGAACAACAAATACCTTAACAATTTCATGCTAGATACAAGTGTTGGTGCAAATATGATGTCTCTTAAAGTCATGCAACAAATGGGTTTGAAAGTCACTAGGCCTTACAGGAATGTGTGCGGTTTTGAGTCTAAAGCAATACCCACACATGGTGTGGTTGAAAATGTCAAGGTACACTTGAAGGAATTTCCCGAGAAGACAATCCACATAGATATTATAGTGGTTGATGTCCCGGACATATGGGGAATGTTGTTGTCTAGGAATTTTGGTGCGATGATAGGCGGGTCGCTTGAGATGGATCTCACCTTTTTGCGATTACCTTTGAAAGATGGGACAACTRGACATTTAYTGAATGTACCAACAACTGAAAATCACGTGCAAGATATCRCTCCTCCCATAAATGAAGCACGGAAAGATGTTATACAAACTCTTCAAGAATATTCTCTGGAAGATATTCCCTTTGCAACAGAAGAGGAGTTTGACCAGATTGAATGGCCCAAGAAAGAAGAATACCAACAACTCCCRGATGAATTTCAGAACAAAGAGGTTGGGACGATGAAGATATTAAAAAGGAAAAAGGATGAAGAGGACGTGTAGATCCATCCATCCCAACAAGAATTTTTTACATCAGAAGCCCACCCACCTCCCTCAATACAGTACACCAGGGTTGTTCAAGGAACAACCAAACACAAGATCAGAAAATACAAGGAGGGAGGTTTGGTATGGATGTGGGATACTCAGAAAGGAGAGCCAACTAATGTAAAGGGAAGCACACAATCATGGCTCGGACCTTTCAAAGTCGGAAAGGAATTAGTTGATAACTCATATTATTTGTCCACTTTGGAAAGGGGGAAGGCACCCATTACCCATTAACGACCACCTCCTCAAACCCCACCAAGGTGGTTGGACATGATTCCACAGGTAAGTATAGGTAGGTAGGCATTCTTCCATGTATTATACCATTTGCATTTCATGTTAGTTTGTTTCCTCACATGCATATTGATTGTTTTATTTCAGTCATATATATATATATATATATATATATATATATATATATATATATATATATATATATATATTTGTGTGTGTGTGTGTGTGTGTGTATTATATTTGCGGGGTGGTAATACCACCCCACCTTTGTTACTGATGCCATTTTCGAGTGTGAGAAGGTCTGCAGGTTTATGCCAGAGATGATGAGGTTCTCATGCGCTCTACGGTGAGCACATGTCCCCGAGTTGGAGCCAGATGCTATCCCCGATTTCTAGGGTTAACTAGGAGATCATGTCTTGAGGCCCACAAGTCCTAGACATGGAGTACCGAGAGCAGGATTGACCTGGTGTGGCCCTAGAGGGCCCATGTTTCTTCTTCTTCATCAGACTTGTCCTATCAGCAGCAACAACATCGATCACTTTCGGCTTGGACTTGTATCGGAGAAGACACTTTCTCCATGAGGTAATTGGTCGAGGTATCATGGTATGTGTCATGTTTGATCATTATAACTTTCAGATATATGCATCAGATTCCTTTCATTTCTAACGACTGCTTGGATCTTACACTAACCCACTTGACCATGGTTGGGGGGATTAACAGGGTACCCTAGCAAGCTTGTACCCATAGGTTTTGGTTAGCCACCAGGGGGGATTTTGAAGAGCCATCATCCGCTCCCATCATATTATCATTTTTACATCTTATATCCCATTCATATATCCCATTCCCCTAGTCTAGACATTAGGATGACCTATTTGTGGGATTACACATTATCCTGTGGGAAGAAGGGGCTAAAGGTCCAGGGGGTAAAAGAAGCTGGTAAGAGATAAAAGCCATAAAAAATAAAACCTAGAGATGCCTAGCCCAGGGATCCCTGAGAAGGCAATAAAAGGCCTCTCGATAAGAAACAAGAAGGAACCAAAGAAAAATAACAAAAAAAAAGACATAGCCAAGAGGATGGGGGGTCTCATCACGAGCCAGCCCATTATGTTCATAGGTACCTAGCAGTATGACATTGCCATTATCTGGTTACCATGCCACGACAGTGACCTTTGGTTGCATGGCCAATGGAAAGGGGCTCTCATCATGAGCCAGCCTTATCATCTCTGTGACAGTACTTTTGGGTAACACTGTTAGCTCTGGTCACCACGCCAAGGCAATGT
This sequence comes from Picea engelmannii, assembly GCA_009831015.1. Lineage (NCBI taxonomy): Eukaryota > Viridiplantae > Streptophyta > Pinopsida > Pinales > Pinaceae > Picea > Picea engelmannii. The sequence continues at coordinate 37,324 of ML854301.1, forward strand.
CCTATAGTTAGACCTTGAAATAATGAAAAGAAAGAATAAAGGCAATAAAGGGCTTGGAAAGAATTGCATCCATGATAGGTACAACTCGCCTCCTACAAAGGCACCCACAGATAATATCACCCCTGTCTTCCACTATGTCTGGAAATCCTTTGACCACACCACCTCGTATTACATGTCTTGGAAGATATCCTTTGGAAACTTTCCTCTTCTTATGGATGCTGGCCCAATAGGGCACTTTGTCTTTTTCTTCAGCTTTGTATAGTAGGTCATTGTAATGTCTTTGAGCTATTAGATGATATGCTACGGGTTTTATGCATGCATTTGATAAAATTAATGAGGAAATATGATTGACATTGCTATGATCCCGAGGACTAATGAGCCCATGGAGGGCAAAGTTTTTGATGTGCAGGACCATGCCCGATGGAAAGGTACCAAGTGGACCGATACACATGGGGAGATGATTAGTTCAGACCTCCATGGGGTTGAAGAGCCCATCATATGGTTGTTGGGACCTCATCAGAGGCAGCGACAGGACAGTGACTGGTCGAGGTTTTGCATGAGAGAAGAAGAAGGAAATTTTCATCCAGGACGCCTTGGCTGAGCCCAGCCCTAGGGGGTTGACCCACTGCAAGTGGAACGTGTCCCTCTGTTGATCCAGGATGTCCTCTAGAGGCCCTTGACGTCACCTCCAATGCATGGAAATTTGACAGGGCAGTTTGGCACATGTGGCAGAGTTTGGAGGCCCAGAGAGGGCCAACGTTTGTCATCTAGTGTTGTCATTTGCCCTGAAAAGGGCCAACGTCTCCCTCAAAGGGGATGGACGTCTTGCTCATTGCTCATTTAGGGTTTTCTTTTAGCAATTTAATGTAAAACGGTATGATTTTTAGTTATTAGCCTTGTCGGCTATTTTAATGACCTAATTTTAATTAAAGGTCATTGGATGATATAAATTGAGGATGTTTTCCCTCATTTTAACATAACAGAATTCACTCACACTTGTGAGGTCTAATTTTTGCACCCTTCTTGTGTATATTTGCTTGCTAAGTGAGGCACACTTGTTGTTGGAAGGATATTTTTGGCATTTTGTGGCATTTCTCTCAACGAAGGTTTACAACTAGGGTTTGCTTATGCTTCTCTTCATGATATGTAAGTGAATTTTCTTGCAAAACTTCTTAATTGAATGGTTGTAGGTGTAATTTCTCGCATTTGCTTATTAAATTGTTGATTTAAAACCCTAGGTAACAAGCACACAAGTACATCATTGTTACATGTCCCCTTAGAGAGAGATTTTTTCAGCTATTGAAGAAGAGGGATTGATCCTAGCCTTTGCTACACTCATCTTGCTTCTCCCCTTAAGATAGCGTTGAAGTTTATAGGTTGAAAGAGGGTGACTTCCTAGGCCTAGGTTATCTACACCTAGGGCGTTCATCTTCTAGGGTTTGAAAGCCTTGTCCTTACAACACTTTCTCCCTTAGAATTATTCTTTATGTTAGCCATTTTTCCAAGTTGACCTAAAGAAGGAGGAAAGAGCACGAGGCCTTGCTTAAGCAACACCGGAGTGAGCCTCTTTCCCCTAGGGTTTTGATTCTAGGGCCCTACCTTTGCAGCACCATAGAAACCTTCCTTCTAGTCTTTAAGTCATCATCCCTTCAAAACCTTGTGCCCTCTTTTTATTTGACTCCATATACCCTAAGGCATTGATATCTAACCTCCAACATTGAAGTCTTAGTGTACAAAACCATTCTCAAAACCTTAAATTTTTAAACCCTAACTAACAAACTAACCTAATTAGGGTTGACGTCACAGTTGGATATCTCATCTTGATGCAGAAAAAGTTGAATATAAGAAATTAAATGATGATTTGAAGCATTTATTGAGAAAATTGTTGATTGGATATATTGTTGGCTTATTCATCTCCATAGATATTGATGAATTGATTCTTTTTTCATGGTTAATTAACAAAACATTGACTTCATTTTATATCTATTGCATTACATTGCTTATTGAATAATATCAGATAGTTATTGAAGTAATAACCCTTTGAGTTATAGCCTGCATATATATATTGTGTTGTTGTTGTCTTTTTTCGGGCAGGTGTTTTCAATTGGGCATACACTTCACTATTGGTTGTTTAGCCGGGCTATCTGACTTAGGTGGTAACCTGTGAGGAGGAAAATTTAACCTTGCTTTATATCTTAGCCTCTTCAAAGCCCCAGGTTTCCGAGGACGTCTCCCCTAGGCTAATCTCCCTAAACAGAAAGAACCTCTCCATTAAGGTGACATTGGGTGGGGAAGGTTCCTGTTACGCCAGTTTGATCTCTATCCTTTAGCCTATGACCTAAACTACAAACTAAGCGATAACATTTTGGCTCCGTTGCCGGGGAACACTGAGTCAATCTTCCTCAATGACAAATCTTTTGGTAAGCCTTGCCTTGAAGACCTTTCTCTTACAAGCTTACCTAGCGACTCCACTAGACTTTATTCCCCTATTCTTTGATAGTTTCTGGAAAAAAATCTAGCGACTCCACAAAAGAAAAGGAGATTCAATAATCCTCCTTTATCTTTCAGAAGGAAGCCTCCTTTGAATTCACCTGTTGTCAAGTCACTTTTTGGAAAGAGACTTCCTTTAAACATGTCTACCTCTCAGACCGATACTACAAACCGAGTTAACAATCAAAGACAAAGGTCGTCTACTCTTTTGAAGCCATTAGACACGTCATCCATACCTGGCTACCCTAGGCAAATGCCACCCAAGTATGAGAAGTGGTTGCCTAAGTTTACCGACACTGATGTCACTAGTGCCGAGGAGCATATGAGTAACTTTTGGGCATTTTTTCAGCTTCACCCCACTAGTGACGACGTTGAAGACTTGGTCATGAAATTATTCTCTGCTACCCTTTATGATGCTGCAAGATGTTGATATCTCAGTGTTCCTGATGGAAGCATTAAAACCATGGATAGACTTGAGAAAATATTTCTCAAAAGATGGAGCATCAAAGAAGACCCTAACATGCTACTCACCCAACTAAATAGCCTTGCCAAGCATGAGAATGAGTCTATTCATGAATTTCACACCAGATTCGATGCATTACTCCAAAGAATTCCCCCAAGCCATCATCCGAAAGATGATTACCTTGTTCACATCTACACCAGATCTTTCAGTTGCCAACTAGGGTATCTTATTAGAGATAAAGACCCCCAATCCATTCAAGAATCCCAAGAGCTCGCTACCAAGATAGAAGGAATTCTCCTTTCATCCAAGATTGAGCCCTTTTCTAACCCTAGGGGTAGAATAGACACCAAGCAAAAAGTAGTACACAATGCCGAGCTTACATCAGATCTCTGCACCAGTATCAGTAAGCTACAAGCTTCCATGGATAGCACCATGAAAAATCAAGAATAAATGATGAGCCGGATCGTTAGACTTGAAAAGTCCCAGACCCAGGCACCTAGACCTCCATTCAAAGGGCAATTCCAGAAAGGGAACCAAGCCTACAAGCCAAAGAATGAAAACGAAGTCCTAAATACTTTGGCCCCTACAAACGTTGTTGATGAAAACCCCTGTTGCCTGGAATGCAATGAAGCACATTGGGAGAATGAATGTCCTTATAACACCATCCAGCAACAAGTTAACAATTTGGACTTCTTTATGAATCTTCCTCAGATAAATATCACAGATATATAACATCAACAGGCCCTAAAGGAAGCAGGAAGAGCAGCAAGGATGTCAATAATAAACAACTTGGACCAGGAATCACAAGAAAAGCTGAAAAGGCAAGAAGTCCAAGTATACAGGAGAAATAATCCGAAACAACCTACCGCTGATCAGCCGAAATCTCTTGAGGTTCTTCTTCCCAAGACATCCAAGACTGATAAGGTTAACCTTGATTTTGACTTTGAAGGAGCTTTGTCAAAGATGCATGTAAACGTTCCCTTAAAAGAAGCAATTAAGATCCCCTCTATTAAAAAACGCTTTGATACCTTCTTTTCGAGAACATATGAGCCTATGAACCCCCCAATTATGTTGCAGTATGATCACTTCAGAATACAGTATGGTGAAAACCCCCCTTTCTTCATGACTCTAGTGATGAATAACAAAAACCTTAACAATTGCATGCTAGATACAGGTGTTGGTGCAAATATGACGTCTCTTAAAGTCACGCAGCAAATGGGTTTGAAGGTCACTAGGCCTTACAGGAATGTGTGTGGTTTTGAGTCTAAAGAAATACCCACACATGGTGTGGTTGAAAATGTCAAGGTACACTTGAAGGAATTCCCCGATAAGATAGTCCACATAGATATTATAGTGGTTGATGTCCCGGACGTATGGGGAATGTTGTTGTCTAGGAAGTTTGGTGCAATGATAGGCGGGTCCCTTGAGATGGATCTCACCTTTTTGCAATTACCTTTGAAAGATGGGACAACCGGGCATTTACTCAATGTACCAATAACTGGAAATCAAGTGCAAGATATCGTTCCTCCCATAAATGAAGCGTGGAAATATGTGATACAAACTCTTCAAGAATTTTCTCCGAAATATATGCCCTTTGCAACAGAAGAAGAGTTTGACCATATTGAATGGGCCAAGAAAGAAGAATACCAACAACTCCCGGATGAATTTCAGAACAAAGAGGTTGGGAGGGTGAAGATATTAAAAAGGAAAAAGGATGAAGAGGACGTGCAGATCCATCCATCCCAACAAGGATTTTTTACATCAGAATCCCACCCACCTCCCTCGGTACAATACACCGGGGTTGTTCAAGGAACAACCAAACACAAGATAAGAAAATACAAGGAGGGAGGTTTGGTATGGATGTGGGATACTCAGAAAGGAGAGCCAACTAATGTAAAGGGAAGCACACAATCATGGATCGGACCTTTCAAAGTCCGAATGGAATCAGTTGATAACTCGTATTATTTGTCCACTTTGGAAAGGGGGAAGGCGCCCATTACCCATTAACGGTCGCCTCCTCAAACCCCACCAAGGTGGTGGGACATGATTCCATAGGTAAGTATAGGTAGGTAGGCATTCTTCCATGTATTATACCATTTGCATTTCATGTTAGTTTGTTTCCTCACATGCATATTGATTGTTTTATTTTAGTCATATATATATGTATTATATTTGGAGGGTGGTAATACCACCCCACCTTTGTTACTGATTCCCTTTTCGAGTGTGAGCAGGTCTATAGGTTTATGCCAAAGATGTTGAGGTTCTCATGTTCTCTACGGTGAGCACATGTCCCCGAGTTGGAGCCAGATGTTATCCCCGATTTCTAGGGATAACTAGGAGATCATGTCTCGAGGCCCACAGGTCCTAGACATGGAGTAACGAGAGAAGGATTGACCTGGTGTGGCCCTGGAGGGCCCATGTTTCTTCTTCTTCATCAGACTTGTCATGTCAGCAAAAACAACATCCATCACCTTCGTCTTGGACTTGTATCGGAGAAGACTCTTTCTCCATGAGGTAATTGGTCCAGGTATCATGGTATGTGTCATGTTTGATCATTATAAATTTCAAATATATGCATCAGATTCCTTTCATTTCTCACGACTGCTTGGATATTACAATAACCCACTTGACCATGGTTGGGGGGATTAATGGGGTACCCTAGCAAGCTTGTACCCATAGGTTTTGGTTAGCCACCAGGGGGGATTTTGAAGAGACATCATCCGCTCCCATCATATTATCATTTTTACATCTTATCACCCATTCATCTATCCCATTCCCCTAGTCCATACATTAGGATGACCTATTTGTGGGATTACACATTATCTTGTGGGAAGAAGGGGCTAAAGGCCCAGGGGGTAAAAGTAGCTGGTAAGAGATAAAATCCATAAAAAATAAAACCTAGAGATGCCTAGCCCAAGGATCCCCGAGAAGGCAATAAAAGGCCTCTCGATAAGAAAAAAGAAGGACCCGAAGAAAAATAACAAAAAACAAGACCTAGCCAAGAGGATGGGAGGTCTCATCACGAGCCAGCCCATTATGTTCATAGGTACCTAGCAGTATGACATTGCCATTATCTGGTTACCACGCCAGGGAAGTGACCTTTGGTTGCATGGCCAAGGGAAAGGGGGTCTCATCATAAGCCAGCCTTATCATCTCTATGAAAGTACGCATGGGTAACACTGTCATATCTGGTCACCACTCCAAGGCAATGTCCTATAGTTAGACCTTGAAATAATGAAAAGAAAGAATAAAGGAAATAAAGGGCTTGGAAAGAATTGCATCCATGACAAGTAAAACACGCCTCCTACAAAGGCACCCATGGATAATATCACCCATGTCTTCCACTATGTCTGGACATCCTTTGACCACACCACCTCATATTACATGGCTTGGATGATATCCTTTGGAAACTTTCCTCTTCTTATGGATGCTGGCCCAATATGGCACTTTGTCTTTTTCTTCAGCTTTGTATAGTAGGTCATTGTAATGTCTTTGAGATATTAGATGATATGCTAGGGGTTTTATGCATTCATTTGATAAAATTAATGATGAAATATGATTGACATTGCTATGATCCCGAGGACTAATGAACCGATGAAGGGAAAAAAATTTGATGTGCAGGACCATGCCCGACGGACAGGTACCAAGTGGACCGGTACACATGGGCAGATGATTAGTTCGGACCTCCATGGGGCTGAAGAGCCCATCATATGGTTGTTGGGACCTCATCAGGGGCAGAGATAGGACAGTGACTGGTTGAGGTTTTGCACGAGAGAAGAAGAAGGACAGTTTCATCCAGGATGCCTTGGCTGAGCCCAGCCCTAGGGGGTTGACCCACTGCAGGTGGACCGTGTCCCTATGTTGATCCAGCATGTCCTCTAGAGGCCCTTGGCATCACCTCCAACGCATGGCAGTTTGATAGGGCAGTTTGGCACATGTGGCAGAGTTTGGAGGCCCAAAGAGGGCCAACGTTTGTCATCTAGTGCTGTGATTTGCCCTGAAAAGGGCCAACGACTCCCTCAAAGGGGATGGATGTCTTGGTCATTTCTCATTTAGGGTTTTCTTTTAGTAGTTTAATGTAAAACAATATCATTTTTAGTTATTAGCCTTGTCAGCTATATTAATGACCTAATTTTAATTAAAGGTCATTGGATGATATAAATTGAGGATGTTTTCCCTCATTTTAACATAACAGAATTCACTCAAACTTGTG
>ML854302.1:0-23105 GCA_009831015.1 Picea engelmannii
TTATGTTTATAACTCTGAATTTCACAGTAAAGACTCACTGCCACTAAGATTAATGATTCAAAGTTAAAAATGAGAGTAAATGGTTAATAATCTACACTAACTGATTCACCCCCCCCTCTCAGTTAGTTCATACCTGTAACAATCTGGGCCATATTTGTGTTACTGCAAGCGAGCATGCAAATCTGATTTGGGAGGCTCACTACATTCGAATGGTAAGACATTTTGGTGTGGAGAAAATTATGGCCTTTCTACATAAACATCTCTATTGGCCAAAATTTTGATAGGACGTCAGTAAGTATATCAGATCTTTCATTGCCTGTTCCATTTCCAAGCCAACCATCAAGAAGCAAGGCTTATGCACCCCTCTTCCTACTCCCAAGAGGCCTTGGGAATCCATCTCGATGGATTACATGTTTGTCCTTCCATCCACCAAGCAAGGAAATGATTTTGTATTTGTGGTAGGTGATCGGTTTTCGAAGATGGCCATCCTAGCCTGTAAAAAGAGCATCAAAATGACAGATACTTCCAATATTTTCTTCGAACGAGTGTGGGTCCATTTTGGGATACCACAGACCATCATCTCCGATCGAGACAACAGGTTCCTCAACACATTTTGGTCGAGTCTCTGGTCACTGTTGGACACCAAGATCACTAAATCCACTGCTTTCCACCCCCAAACCGACGACCAAAAAAAGGTTGTCAATCAGATGATTGTGCACATCGTGCGCATGTACAAATCTAAGAATCCACGTACATGGGATGAGAGTCTTCCCTATTTTCAACACAACTACAACATGGCTCTCCATAGCTCCACCGACCATAGCCCATTTCAGGTGGGGATGGGATTCCAGCCCTTGGGTTCCATTGATGTTGCACTACATCTTGCAACCACATAGGTAGAATCTTCCCATGTTCAGTATGAGCCCGACAAAGCCACCATATTCATTGAGCGGATTCAACAAATCTTCCAACAGGTCCATGAGATTTTGCAGAAATCCAATTCTAAGTACAAGCAACGTCATGATCAACACAGGGCACTGCACCATTTTTAGGTGGGATACAAGGTCTGGTTACATTTGCAGAAAGAGTTCCTTATAGGGCCCCATTGGAATCTCCACCCACTTCGCAATGGGTATTACACTATCAGGAAGGTTGTGTGTAGAAATTATTTTGAGATCAATACTCAAACCTTCCTTGGCTTGCACCTAGTGTTCAATGTGAACCTCCTTCAACCATATTTTCCACCATTATTGGACACCTCAGAGATCATAGAACAATTGACACCAACATAGCTCAACCCTAACTGTATGGAACAAGAATCCATTGATCAGATAGTGGTCAGACAAGTCAAGGGAACTCACCAAAAGACGATCCAACTTTATCGGGTTGTCAAGGCATGACAACTCCTACAGAAAGGAAAGTGGCTCACCCCGGTCCAAATTCAACAGAATTTTCCTCACATGATGGGAGAACTCAACGCAATGGATAAAATTTCTTCCTTAGGGGGAGGACTAATCCAGGTGGATATTGGTGGCCACCCACCTATTCCAACTGGCTCCTCTTGACAATTTTTAGTTCAACGCGTTCTTCTGTACTTATTTGTAATTGTGGGTTCTACACTTCTGGGGCTGTCTGAATCCCTACACATATTCCAGGTGGAGATTGGTGGCCACCCACCTAATCCAACTTGATTATTTTGGAATTTTTCATGTCAATACATCTTTCTGTACTTCTAGGGATGTTTTGGGGCCCTAAACAATGTTTTTTTGGCTTGCCACAGTCAAACTGAAGGAAGAGTAAGAGTTTGACAACATAATGTGTATTTCTCAAAAATACATTTCCAACGGGCTATCACAAGCCTAAAACAAAGGTCGCATGGAAAAGTTACGACCCCAAGAAGTTGAGGTACCAACTTACCCAACGGGGCCCACATAACTTTTGGCGTTTCATCTCTTAGGGTTAGGTTTTTGGATGTCTAGGGTTTTGGAATTCATGAGTAATGTTAAAAAGGCCTCTGGAGCCTCATTATAATCATTATGCTTATATGGATGCATGTAGCATCCACATCTCTTCTCAGAGATAGCTACCACCATTCGAGCAAGTTGTTTCCAGTTTTGCATTTTTACAATTTTAGCTTATTTCATTTATTCAATAGAAGTTATTGTTCACTGGATATCTGTTGTTGGTTTCCGTATCACTGTGTTATTGTATTCGGTCTATTATTCATTTCGTTCCACTCATAAATCCGTATAATCATCACTCCCTTAAAGTGGACAATAGAGCGCTGCAACACACCCCTGAGATGGACAAGGAGCACTAACGCTCCCTATGCATGAGCATGGGAGCGCTGATCTTCCAAAAAGTCACCAAGATGAGTAATTCCCTAGTAAAAATACTTGTTCTGAATGTTAGATGATGGAGATTCTTCTTCTAACATGTTTTAGGGGTTGTAGCAAGTGTTTTCATGGTGTCATTCAAGATGCGACACTTAGGAAAAGTGAATGTGACACTTACGACACTTGCAACAATAAAAGTGTGATACTTGCAATACTTATGACACTTGCGACAATGAAAGTGTGACACTTTCGACACTATCGAAGTGAGAAATTTTAATGTGTAACATTAGGTGCTTTTCACTATCCCTTTAGGAATTATGACCAATGTTATTTTTTTGATACGAAAATTGCTTATTATGGTCATTTTTTCCATTAAATAATCTCAAATATGTTGAAATATAGAGTCCAAAATGTCGTTTTGATAGGTGTAGGTGCTTTCCGCCATCCCTTTAGGAATTATGACTCATGTTAATTTTTTGATAGGAAAATCGCTTATTATGGTCATTTTTGCCATTAAATAATCTCAAATATGTTGAAATATAGAGTCCAAAATGTTGTTTTGATAGGTGTAGGTGCTTTCCAAATTCCACCATTGATCACGAGACAACACAATGCAGTCAAATAAACAAAAAAACTCAAACAATTTTTAATGAAATGATCCAGAATAATCTCAATATTCTCAACAATAGATAAAATCTCTCCCTTGTACCTCCAAAAAATTGAAATTGAGGAAGTGAATGTTGTGGGGTAGTGGACAGTTGTAATACCTTGATTTTGACCAGGCCTGGAATGTATTGTCTTAGATTATATACAAATTGTAAGTGTGTGGTTATAACGACAAGAATAAATCCACTCGATCTTAAATAATGGACCCCATATGTTAATGATGTAAATATGCTAGTATAAATTCCAAGTGTGAAGCTCAAGACCAGGGCTTGACTAGTGAATGGATAGGAAACTAGATGATGTGAACATACTTATATGGATCATTTGGTAGGCTTGTGATGGTAATACCAAGTCATTTCAGTATAAATGTTGGAATATAATATATAATGGTACAAGATGGTTGTGGAGAACACGATAGGAGCTTTGATTCCATTGGAGGGAAGAGGAAAGGGGGCATATGAGAAAGTAAATCCTTTATTTCCGAATGTCAACCTTAGATCTCATCTCTTTTCTACCATGTGCCTTAAATGAAGCCATCACCTCCATTGAATTATAAAACCAATTATTGAATGCATGTAAGAGGTTGGTGGGTGAAGCCTTCTCACGTAGTTATGGAAGTGTGCTCGATATGTATAATCTCATGGGGAAGTGTAAGAGTAATTCATTCTTAGATCAAACAAAATTTCAACCATCATTTCTCACTCCCCTCTCTCATTTTCATTCATTACCTTCATACTACCATTCTCATATTTGCGCTCTACATGGCCCATGTTGTGTTATATATTGCCAACTATGAATTAATATGGAAATTTATTATATCAACATTGTGAAGGGGAAATTACATACCTTGGATGAAAGATAGATGGTTGTATGTGAAGATAGAGGTTGGGAAAGTTAAGAATCCTTCACCCCCTATGTAGTTGTTTCTCTTTGGGTTCTTGAGAACCATATATTATTCTTGCAAGAAACTCCCATAAATCATACATCAAGTTGGTCTCTTTTTTCCCACACTGAAGTGCATTGGAAGGAAAAATATTCTTGAGGGCCTATGGAGAAAATAAAGGGAAGACCTTCCTTATTTTGTGTGAGGTAGTGGAGAGAATGCCATGTCTATTTCATGGTTGGGTGAGATGTTTGTAATGTTTTGTAGTGTGAAAATTGGTTAAACATGAGAGAAAATGGGTTGGGTTAAGTGATCCAAAAGCTTTTAGCTTGGTTCTTCCACTTTGGTGGTCTCATAGCTCAGCTTGAGGTGGTTTTTACATTGGGTACATATGTTTGGGTGGAAATTACTCTTATGCAACCAATTTCTTCGAATCTCTTCTGTTAAAGGATACATGTTCCATTTTTGTTTGTGAATATATGTAGTTAATGCTAATTTTTGTTATGGAAATATATGTATTTTTTATGTTGTGTGTGGTTATGCTTGAATATGGTCATGGCAATTTGGTTGCCATGAATTAATCCATGTTTTTTTTTTTTTTTTTTNTTCCACTACATTTTAGTTATTTCCCATGTGCATGCGTTTATTTTAATAATGGTCCTATATGGGAGATGTTCTCTCTTGGTGTTGTGGAGATATGGTCTCCAATGATCGAAATTTGAAAACCTTGATTTGTGGCTATTCGTTTCATGTCTGAAATTGTTGGAAATGGACACCACAACAATGGACATGAGAAACCATTATGGTCATTTTCCTCCACCATTTCTATAAACTCCCAATTTCCATGCTTGAGCATTTAAAAATGAATCACAAAAACCCAGCCACCCAATTTCAAAGGTGAAAAAATCAATTGGAATAAATCCAAATCAAATTAAGATCACAAGTCTACCCTAAGATGGTAGGGACTAAAACTAAAATCAAAACAAGGGTTTGGTGTTGAGGTCCTATGCCTCATTTTTCCTAGGTAAATACATCTCTCTCTCTCTCTCTCTCTACACACACACACACACACATGAGGATAAGGATAATTTTAAGGATGGAAATTTATTTACTAGTCCCTAATAATGCAAACTATAAAATGTTTGGTGATAATTTTTAAAAAATATTCAAATTTCTAAGGATTTTATATAGTTTGTATAAAATTATGGCGATTTTTAAGGTAAAATAATTTTATCTTATAGAATTTGGGTGAGTCATATTTAGAAAAAACTGGAAATTGGCAAATCGTTTTTTGGGAAAATGCATGGAAACTTATCCCATGTACAATATATAGCCCCTAAAATTTTCCTTGCATTCAAGGATAAATTTTCATATGCACATGTGAGTGGATGAAATCCCACTCTCATGTCCTTCAACTTAAGGTCAATTAGTTGTAACTCGAGTGGTTGTGAGGATTTTTTACCCTCTCCTTGAGTTCAAATTCCACCTCATAACATATTCACTCTTAGTGAGTTGATTATTTATGAACTATATATGATTTATTCATGAGTTGTTGACTTGCCCTTGTGCCTTGAAGAATTTAGGATTTACCTTGGATACCATCCTCATAATCAAGTGAGGACCTAAATAGGTTCATGGCCAGAGATTCGACCCTGGAACCTCATTCGAGCAAACAACAACACTCATCCACTTGAGCTAACCCACAAGACTATATATATATATATATATGAGAGAGAGAGAGAGAGAGAGCAATCATAATTATGGGAAGAAAATGTATGGATTTTATTTTCTTTAATAGTGTATTTAATATCGTGTATGTGAACGTGGGAATTCCATTATACATTGTAAATTTTTATTTCCAAAAAGTAAATTCATTTTTGAAAATGTTTTATCTTGCATCTCATTGTATTTTACCAATTGAGATGAGGTGTCACTCAATAAACCTAAGCTCAAATATTAATAAAGATATGACTTTTTCTAACTAAATTTGAAATAATTGGATGGGATCCCCCACATTTACACTTGTCAAATTCATAATTTTGGATAATTAGTTTCTCCTTAAGTATATATAAAAAATAAATAATAATAATAATTTAATTTTAAGGTTACAGTCTAGTTAGATATTATTAGACATCGAATTGATGTATGAGATTATTTGTTTGTGGGATAAGAGATTCCTTCATAGAATTATTTGATTTCTTAGTTTATAAAGGTGTACATACCGTACCTGTCTTTGGATTCAAATTTATGACTTTTAAATAATATACACGTGTTCTTAACCATTAGACTCACACATATTTACTTATTAATGAACATTGCATGCCCCCTACCTTTTCAAAAACATTGAGTATAGAAAATACACATAGACTAGTTGGTATAGTGATGTGGAAAAAAAATGGGATTCATTTACAAGATAAAAAAAACCATGCAAACACACGAGAATGGAAAATAACTCTTTTTTTTATTTCTTCTCCATCCTAACTATTACAATGTAAGTTCAACCCCTTATAACTACTATTTGAGATTTTTGAAAGCAACTAATTTTAGAAAAACAACTAAATTTAGGAAATTCTCACATGACTCTAAACCTGACCACTAACTAGGAGATAACTAGAGATACACTATTTGTCAACTCACTTTTCTGATGAAATTCATAAACTAAGAGATAAATGATAATTTAAAAATTAAAAATTCCCGTAAAAACACTAAAACCCCAATTTGAGGCCTTATATGAAGGAATTTGGCCTTGGAAAAGTGTCAAAACGATGTCTGATCTAAATGATCAAAACAACATGACAATGAAATCTTCGAGACACAACTCCCTGTAAAATTTCAGCCCAAATGGATAATCGAGTCAAAAGTTACGACCCTCAAAAAATCCTTGCATGATTCTCCTCTGGTTGAAAAGAACGAAGCTCCTGCAAGTTACTATATTCAAACTGTTTCCATTTAACGGGATCTAGGTTCAACAATTCCCCCTCTATAATCCATGTACTCTTTGTTGGTGCTACGCCTTCCCACTGGACCAAATATTGGTTATATTGGCCTTGTCGAGTATGAAGGGTCTTCTTATCTAAAATATGCGCAATCGTTTCCTTTTTCTTGCTCGGAATGACATGTTTCCAATCCTCTCTACCTCACTGTCATCACCCAAATCATCCCCATGGAAGATATACAATTCATAAAAATTAAACACAGGGGATATATCAAGATCAACTGGTAAATCGACCTTATAAGCATTGTTGTTGATTTTATTGAGAATCTTGCAAGGAACAATTTTCTTATACTTCAATTTGTGGTAGGTTCCTCTAGGAAACCGCTCCTTCCGTAAATAAACCATCACCAAATAACCTTCATTAAATACCTGGTATTGTTGGTGAGCATATTATCTAATTTTTTTATGTTCATTACTAGCCTGCAGTTTTTGTCTCACCTGTTGCTGCAACTGTTGAATGTGTTATGCAAATGCTTCCCCATCATAACTGATCCTATCCCCAAGTGGTAGATGCATCAAATCTAGGACACCCATAGGATTTATACCATAAACAACCTGAAATCCCATAAACAACCTGAAATGAATATTTACCTATAGATCCATTCACTAAACTATTGTAGGCAAATTCTGCTTGAGGTAAAGACAAATCCACTGCTTGGGCTTTTCTCCAACAATGCTCCATAACAGGTTTCCCAAACTCTGATATACTACCTCCGTTTTTCCATCTGTTTGGGGATGATAGGAACTTCTGAACTGTAATTTAGTCCCCATTTTCTTCCATAAACTCCTCCAAATATAACCCAATAATCGAGTATCTCTATCAGAAATAATAGTTTTTGGAACCCCATGCAATCTAACAACTTCTAAAAAAAACAATTATGCCACCCTCGATGCATCACTAGTTTTCTTGCAAGCAATGAAGTGAGCCATTTTTGAAAACCTATCAACAACCACAAAAATAGAATCATTACCTTGCTGTGTGCTTGGGAGCAACACAAAATCCATGCTTTGATTTGTCCATGGGCATGTGTGCACTAGTAATGGCATATACAACCTTGTGTTATGTGTGAGTCCTTTAACCATTTGGAAAATCCTACATCGTGCCACATGCCTGGTTATATCCTTTTTCATGTTCAACCAGTAATACTTATCTTCGATTAAGGCTGGCGTCTTATCCTTTCCAAAATATCCTACCAAACCACTATTGTGAAGGTCTCTGATAATATTTTCCCTCATTGAACCAATTGGAATGCATAGTTTTTTCCCTTTGAAGATAAAAATCTCAAATAATAAATTATGCTACTAACGTTGTATGACACTGAGTGCTAATCAAAATGAAATGACAATTTCCATTGGGTTATTGTTTTAACTATCAATATATGTGTGTGTGTGTGTGTGTGTTTTAAAGTTTAACTCTCTAAAAAGTTATGAAAACATGGTGGAGTCATGTGCAAGTCTTGGGTGAATTTAACTCAAGGAGTTAGTTAGCTGGTAGTCACAATGTTGTTGAGTATTTGGCAAATTCTGTTCCAATAAAATCCTGGCTTAAATATCTTCAGGAAAGTCATGCTAGTGTATGCCAACATATTTACTAGGAATTCCACCCACATATATGTAGAAGCATCCCTTCCTGTAAAGTTTTTCTTGGAAAACAAATCTTAAGTAAATTTAACTAAATGGTACTTTTGTCATGAAGATTTAGTTAAACACAATTGTACTTTTGTCA
Source organism: Picea engelmannii (assembly GCA_009831015.1). Taxonomy (NCBI): domain Eukaryota; kingdom Viridiplantae; phylum Streptophyta; class Pinopsida; order Pinales; family Pinaceae; genus Picea; species Picea engelmannii. Next base: position 8,607 of record ML854302.1, read on the forward strand.
TGAAAATTTAATTAAACAAAAGTGCTTGTAATTAATAATGCACCCTTTGAAAACTATTTCACATGTACACAATTTTCTTTAAGAAAACAAGTCTTTCATAAATTTAACTAAATAATGTTTTTGTCATTAGCTAAACAAAAGTTCTTGTGATTAATAATTCAATCTTCAAAAACCATTTCACCTACACAAACATGTAACATGTTTCTTATGATGCTAAACTTCTTCATGCCAAATATAATGCTTCTCTTAAATTACAAAAAACACACTTGAAAAACAAATGAAAAAATACACTTAAAAACAAATGAGCGAACATGCTATGAGCATGGCATTGAAAGGAGCTTATTCTCAACTATGTATTCTATTTATAACAGAACTTATATATTTATATAAAACTTAATGTGTAGTTTATCCATTATAGTTAAGAAATTTTCTTTTGATTGATGTGTGGGGATTTATTAATTTCAATTTTACATTAATAGGTATATATTACTGACTAATTACAAATTGTTATAAAAACATACAATAGTTTATATTAATATATATTTTTAAATTTTAACATAAAATTTACAAGAGTTTTAATCAAGACTTTTGAAAAAATAATATTTAAAAGAATCGAAATGGGGAGATATTGTGTATTAAAGTAAAAATAGGTTGTGGAGCGAGTGACAATACATTCTTTAGATTCATTAATTTGCTAGTTATACATTGATAATAACTAACCAAAAATTCAAGTTGGTATTGATAAACCAAACTTTAGACTTTCCTAGACTTAGACTTACTACTTCATGATTGCAAGAGTATATTCTTATAAATTATTTACATAAGATAATGCATAAGCAATACATAATTAACTTCTATGCAGAACTCACTCCTCACTAAATACAAGGTCATCCAAGGTTCGCTGAGTATCCCCTGAGATTCATGATTCTACTTCTTTTTCTCTATGATTTTAATTTGATGTCCTTCCTCTTGTTAAATGGGAAGAAGGACATATATTCTTCTTTAATATCTTTGCAAAGGATGGAGATTTAGAGGACTCTTCTCGTTCCCTTTCTTTACCAATATCCTCCTCCAATGATGATGAATCTTTTTTGTGGAGAGCTACCGAAACCCAAATTAGAGTCCCATCCACAGATTCTGGACCTGATTCCTTGCCATGTGTAGTTGCGCAATCCCCAAGCAAGGTTTAATTTCCTTTAGCTGATTTTTCGATTTTCTTTTGTGCTTTTGTTGGTGGCTTAGATTTGCTCTTTGACTTGTTCTTATGGGAATCTTCCTCAATTGAACTCTTGATTTCTTCATCTTAAGTTTCCAAAGCTTCAAATCTATTTTGGAAAGAATTAAATGAGTAATTCTAAGACCTATGGTTAGATTGAGTCCCCCATGCTGTTAATTGTTATGCTTCCTTGAAACTAGATTGCAATCTTTTTCAAGTGAAAAAACATAATATTTATCATTTAATTAAGTTTTTTATTTTTATTTTTCAAATAATTAATAAAAATAAAGATTTATTAAAGACTTTAATCCCATAATATTTTGATTAGCCTCTCTTAACAATAAAATTTTAAGCTTAATCTCATTTTTTTGGGGTTTGCGGGTGGATATAATTTTCCAATATATATTAAGTTATAATTATAATACTAATTTTTAGTTTGTCTAGGTATAATTTAATAATTAAATAAAGATTATTATGATAATAATTATTTTTAAAATAATATTTATTTTTATAAGGATAATTTTTTTATTTATATATGATTTTTTTTTTTAAGTTTTATATTAAAATGAATTTTATTGATGATGATGATGATTAATGTCCACTAAGACTGAATTGGTCTATTGGACCTTAAGAGAGTAAGTGATTACCTATGATTCTTTAGAATTTTGTTTCTGTGCTCGAAAAGCATTAAGAGAAACTTTCCAAGGTCACCATACTTTTGTGGAGTTAAGAGATTAGGAAGGTTGGTAGTGTGATAAATATTTTGAAAATGAGATCTAATATGGATATAGGTTGGACAATCTAAGAGAAAGTGTTTTTCATCTTCAACCTTATTAGTGTCACAAAGGTGACACACTCTTACATCCCATGGCGTTTTAGGAATTGACCAACGCACAGTTTCACTATGGAGTGCGTGAGAATTTGTTCTTATCTTAGCAATGCTTATTTTTTTCTTTACACTTGGCAAAATAGATAGATAATTTTGATCTTCTAGATTAGGGTTGATTACATCTCTATAATACCTTAATTTTCTTTTTTTTCTCTAACTCTTTATCACACCACATTTTCTCCTTAAATTTTGATTTGACCTTTATTTTAGTAGTATCTTTATTCTGCAAAATGGTTTCTTCCGTGATTCCCCAATAGTTTAGCCAAGACCGGGCGTATTTATGCCATCCTCGCTTGAGTCGATGGTGGTTATGACTTGATTTTGAATCAATTTTAGGTAGCCTCTTGTCTTCCATGTTGTTTAACTTGTTCTTATACATTAGGTATCTAGTCATAGCCATGTTCTCAATGGGGGAGAGGATTGTTTCTAAGAGGAGGATGGGATAGGGTGTATTTCCTTTAATTTTGAGATTATAGGTTATAAAATTATTTTTTTATTTTCTCTATCTTTCTCCAGGATTCGCAAGAGATATTACAACCCTAGAGTTCACATCCATAAAGAATAACATGTGTAATAAGAGTCTCAAAGAGGAGTTTCTTCTTATCCCAACTCCAAAGATCAACTGATTTACAATTGTTTTCAAACCCATAATAAGCTTTCCATCCCCCAATAATCCTTTTCTCAATGCTATAATTCTAATTAAGCTTGTGGTGAATATCAATTCCAAGATATTTGTATGAAGTCACTTCCTCCAAGTTGTTGTTGTCATATATAAAGGTATCACAAGGGATCTTATTGGATTTAATAATCATGACCTTAGTGTTATTAGTATTAACAGTCATACCCATATTGGAGCAAAAATCCTTGAGGATTCTTAGTTGGGTTTCAAGATCATGGGGAATCCTTGCCATAAGAATGATATCATTGTCATAAAGAAGAATATTGATGACTATACTAGTGAGATTTGGGCTGACACAACCTGCTTTTTCCAAGCATTCTTCTAACTTGTCAATGTATATGCCAAAAAGGGTAGGGGACAAGGGACAACCTTGTTTGACTTTGATATTGTAGTTAGTCTCTTTTGACCAACCCTCAATGTTTCAAAACTTAGAAATAATGTTCTCATACATCCTTATTGCAACAACCCTCAACTTGAGAGGCACTTTTATCTCTTCCAACCTATTCCAAAGGTTTTTCCTAGGAACCATGTCAAAAGCTTTTCTAAAGTCAACAAAACAACAAAAAATATTGGTTTTAGTATTGCAAAACTCCTCTGCAATGATCCTAAAGGTAACAAGATGGTCCACAGTTGAATGATATCTCCTAAACCTGGCCTAGCCTTTATCTCTTTTACCGTGACTTTCTAGCCAAAAGCTAATCTTCTTTTCCAAAATAATTCCATAAAGCTTGGATAAAATCAGGCTAATCATAATGGTCCTATAATTAGAGGGAATGTTTCTATCCACATTTTTAAAAATAGGAACAATGAGGCTTTGCGTCCAGGGTTTAGGGAAGTCCTGCTTGATTTCTAAATTGAAGAGCTTGTGTATGTGAGGTGTTGTTCTTGAGTTTATACCAAGGCTTAAAGTATAATATCAGGCATCAAGAAATGAGGAAAGGTTTCAATTTTTATCTCTTACCACCGAAATTATAAGGGAAAAGTTCTTTAAATCGAATTAATATTATAATAGCTCCGAGGCTGTTTCTCGCATATCAGTTAAATTTGAAATATTGAATGAATTGAAAGAAAACATAAAGCTGCGAATCAAAGCAAGGCATCAATTACTGAGGAATCTTACTTTGTAACAAAAGAAGAAAGTGAGTGATGTAACCTTCAATGAAGTATAAAATATAGTATCTAATTAACAATGCATGTCTTGTATTTACTAACAATAGATATAGAGGAAAATCTGTTTGTTATTAGATTACTAAGTGAAATATAACCACAGTAGATGTTGTACTAAATTGTGATTTAAACATTCATCAAAGAAATGTATATGAAAGTATGCTGGAATATGGAAGGACAAAAGAACACATTACTCAGAATAGACGAAATGCAGAATCTTTGGTTTGCATTTGTATTAATTCTCAATAAAGAAAGTTTTTTCCTTTACAATCGGCAAAAAGTAGCCTTTGGTCCTTTCTCAAAATGTATACTTATACAATATTTAATCATTTTAAATTATATCATTCTAAAGGTTTTGGTTACAAATGAGAAGGTGAAACGCTTCACTTCGTTATCCCTTGTCTTCTCTTATGCTGGCAAGACGTTTTCCTTTCTTTGTCTCCTAGCAAGCCATCGACCCCTCTTCCCATCACTATCAGGCTGAACCAATATGTCCTTAACGGAACTGGTGGGTACATATGCAATTATCTTGGAGTGTAATACGTAGCTTCTGAAAGCCTTTAGTGCCTTCACCATTGCATATGCTTGCTTTTCCATTATTTCGTATTTTAACTCTGTGTCTCTAAGGTTTTTACTGAAGAGTGCTATTGGTTGTTCGAACCCTTCTTCGTTCTTCTGGAGGAGTACTGCCACAATTGTGTGTTCGGATGCAAACGAGAAGATAAAAAATTCTTTCAGATAATCAGGGCTTGCCAGTACAGGCGCTTCACCTATAATTTTCTTGATGTGTGCAAACGATGCTTTAGCTTCGACCATCCATTTAACTTCGTTGTTATTCTTAAGCATATCTGTGATCAATTTTACGATTTCAACGAAGTTCGGGATAAATATTCTCAAAACGTTTATTTTTCCTAAAAATGACTGAATTTCTTTTACATTTCTAGGAATATTTATAGTGTCTATAGCTTCGACCCTTTTAGGGTCAATTTTAATTCTGTCCCGAGATACAATATGGCCCAAGAGTTTACCTTCTTGCATTGAAAAGTGATATTTCTTGGGATTTAAAGACAAACCAAATTTGTGACATTTCTCGAACGTCTGCTTGAGGTGTATTAGATGATCTTCATCAAATTTGGAAAAAATGGTCAGATCATCAAGATAAATAACAAAATTTTTATCTCTTTCGCCGATGAAGGCGATGCCCATAGCTTGCTGGAAAGTAGCACCTGCATTCATCAAACCAAATGGCATTTTGTCATACATAAATGTACCCCATGGGGTGGTGAACACTGTCTTTTCTTTATCATCTTCGTTGACAACAATAATATTGTAACCGAAAAAACCGTCGATCATTGACATTCTATTTTCTCCAACCACTTTTTCTAAAACATGATCCATTTTGGGTAGCAGATAACTGTCTTTGAGAGATGGTTTATTTAAATTTCTAAAATCTACACACAATCTGATTTCTCAGCTCTTCTTCCTAACCGGGACTAGGTTAGCTACCCACTCGGAGTACCTGATTGGTACAATTATTTTACCATCCAGGATATTTTTTACTTCTCTTTCGACCACGGGAAATAATATGGGATTGATTTGTTTGAGCTTTTTCCTGAAAGGTTTAACACCTGGTTTTAAAGGAATCTTGTGTTCGATCACAGTGGTGTCATAAGTTCTCATCTCATCATAAGACCAAGCAAAAACGTCTTTATATTTCTTGAGTAAATCTGCATACTTACCTTTCATCTCAGGAGGATGATACTTTGATATTTTTACCAGTCTAGGCTTTTCTTTGGTGCCTATATCACAATCTTCGACTTCTTCTAGATGAGGTTGCAAGGTAGATTTTAATGGTATGTCATTGTGGTCAAATAATATTTCTAGAGGGATTAGACCTTTAGGGATTTGATTGTTTTTTAGTACTAACACACGATGATTTGCGATCTTTTCTTGGAAATTTTGAGGGTCTTCCCCTTCTTTCATAATCCAAGAATGGTCGTTCTGGTTTTCTTGATCAATGTGCGTTTCATCAAAGTCTTCCACCATTTCAAGGAATTTTCTGATCTTTTCATCATCTTCGAACACTTTCCAGTGTTGTATATTGTTCGGTATGGAGGGTCTGTGACTCATCTCTATGTGATACTTTAGTTTGAAAGATGTAGGAGGTACAAAAGTTGAGGCTGCTTTGGCTAATGAATCAGCCTGTATATTTTCTGTACGGGGAATGTAATGAACATTAACCGATGAGAAAAAACTCTCCATCAAATCCTAGGCACAGTTTCTATAAGATCTCAATCTCGGGTGTTTGGCCTGGTACTACTAATTTACTTGCTTCACAATTAATTCTGCGTCGCCATAGACTTCGAAGTTTTTTATATTCAACTTCCTAGCATCTTCTAATCCCAAGACCAGGGCTTCATATTCGCATACATTATTCGTGTAATATATTTCCCACTGTAGTATGTAAGAGAAAGAGATAATAAACTCATCTCCAGGTTCTACAAAAAGTACTTCTGTGCCTTCTCCTTCACATGACGAAGCACCATCGAAATACATTTTCCAAATTCCAGTACTATATACACTTTCATTTATCTTTTCTGTTTTATTTTTATCTGTACAATTTTCTTCTATACATTTATCTACATCATCATCAATTGATAAAACACAATTTCCTAGATCTTGACCAACGACATAAACAAGGTAATAATTAGGATTATGTGGATCACTTACTGTATATGCCAATCGTGTTTCCCTGTATAATTGAGTGAACTGTCCACCGAAAAATGGGAATCGTGGCGTAGGTCATGTCCAGCTGAAGGGATCCCCCAAGCTTGGTGCCCCAAGACCTGGATAATAGAAAACCATACTTCAAAGGTATATCAACAATAACTACATCCATCAGAACACTTTTTATTGGAATTTGTGAAAGATTTACCACTAAGTCTTTGATCATGCTCATACATTTAACTTTTCTCTAATCAAATGAATACAAGTCTCTGTATGGCCTGGTAATTTCGAGACCAAGTCTATCCATAATATCCTTGGGCATCACGTTATGTGAGGCTCCAGAATCCAACATGAAATTATGTAGCAGACGATCATGCACATTTAGTGTAATGTAGAAAGGAGCGACGATATCTTTGGCACCTTCCAAATGCAGACCAAAAATTATATTAGGCTTATCGTCTTCCAAATTTATAACGTCGGCCTGACTTTCCAAATCTGAAAAATTTATCATTTTGGTGATTTGCTTTTGGTAAATAGGGTTCTTTGCCAATTCAACTAGAGGTATCGGTATCTTGATTTTGTTAATATCATTTTCTAGGCGAAAACCTCCTATAATCTTATCGGTTTCTCTGATTGGGACTTCGATCTCCTTCTTTTCTGATTTATTGGTTTGTATTGTTTTATTTTCAATTGTTTTTGTTTCTGCTGTCTGTGTTTCGGTTGTCTTCATTTTGGCACCTTGTGGGTCAACTCCTTTTATTTTGGTGTCCTATATTTTAGTCTCTTTTGGACCTGGCTCATATACTTCGCCTCTCAACAGGATTTTCTTTGGTTGGGTGGTTGCTATGTTTTTAGTTTTAGACCTTATATTATACTTATGTTGGAGCTCGAACATTATAGTATCGACGATTCCTTGGCAAGCATAATATTATGTATTATTTATGTTTCTATCCTCATTAGATCATTGTTCGGTATTTAAAGACCTCTCATAATCTTGTCTAGTCAAATGAGGTTGCTGACAATCATAACTGAGATTATTCATATCTTCTTCTAAATCCTCAAATTCTTGCATGCGATTTCCTCCTATAAAATTTTCATTTTTCAAAGGAGTCTGAACTTTTTGATCTTAACTTTTAATCTGTATTTGTTGTATTTGAGGATTAGGGTTCCTCCTAAATTCTCTCCTAACGAACTGATCTTCTCTAGATTGATCTAGTTCCATCTTTGAAATTTTATTTGATAGTTATTTGATTATCTTTGCCATATCATCCATATTATCATCTGTGGACCTCCCAGATCCGGAGGGTCGTGCTTGTTCCCTAAATCGTTTAGTCTCTATGTTTCCCGTTTCCACTTTCTCTTTTAATTTTCCAGAAGCCATCATATTTGACTCAATCTCTACAACATCATCTTGCATTTGGGTAAGTTCGACATCTCTCCTTTCTCTCAATAATAGTGCGAAATTGGGTTTGAAATCCCTTGCAAAAGTTACCTTTGCTGCAGGTTGGGAAGGTTTAACTTCAACTGGGATATTGTTATATAATTTATTAAATATTTGAATGAGTTCAATAATAATTTCTGAATTTTTCTTCCTTAAAGCCCCAAACTCAGTTAAATAATATAGATGATACTTTCTCTCACCCCATTGTCTGAGATAAGAGTTTTCTAACTCATCATAGGATCCTATCGAACCTGCGGGAAAACCTCGAAACCAGGTTCTCACCTGTCCTTCGAAAGTTTGAACAAACAACTATGAATACACATCTTCGTGCTCGAGACCGAGAATATCTGCGAATTGATCAAAAAAATTTATATGTTTGGCTATGGTTAGGTCTCTTTCCCCCGTAAACTTAGGTAGGTTTTTCATGTAGTTTTCAGGTAAATTGTAACACCCTGTTTCCCTCAAATTTGTAATTAATCCTAATATAGGAATTACCATGCTAAAGCATGATGAAAATGTGAATGTATGATGTGAATGGACCTTATGAAGAAGGTCGATGAATGTAAATAACATTATGAATTTATATTACAGAACTACTGAGAGGGGATGTGCTGAAAAAGAGACCACGATGGTGGTGGAAGGCACCTGGAAAGGTGGCGTTAACTTCGATCGAGAATTAATACCGTATTTGGACTCCACTGGCCCAGAGAACCAAAAGCAGCTCACTGGCCCTGAATTAAATATCTCGCAGGCTAGTGGGTAGATGGTTTAATGAGGGATGGGAGGGGAACCTCCCATCCGTAGAGAAGTCAGGCCTGATCAGCGCGAGGGTAATCGTTCCACACACAACCTCGCAAGAGGATAAGGCGTGGGGGTAGAAGCGATTGCGAGGGTGGACGCGAGGGGAGAACTCAGCCATTATGCAGAGTGAGTGATAGCAGAGAGGAAGGATTGCAACCTTTGCTCCTGGTCACTGGCAAATGGAGATGCAGTCTCACAAACATTGTGGTCTCAGCTCGGGGGTGGCTGGTGGTAAATCCGCCGGGAGTCGCTAATCCTACGGTTGGGTGTAAACGAGCACCCCTCTCAGCAGTTGCTTGACCCCTGATGTTATTTCTGATAAGTGTTTCGCCTCTGGCATCTTGAAATATATATATCTGTTTGTTCTGATAATTATGCGCATAAACTGTGAAATTGTGGACGATTACAATATAAGAATGTCTGTGCAGTGTGTTGATAAGAAATGATAGATAAATGTTTATAACAGAAAAACCACGCATGACTTATGTTGATAAATGATTTTAATTATGCATAAGTCGACCCAAGTCAGACTTCAAGTCCGTTCTCAGGAATCTGTTTCCCCTTACCCGTCTCCCGGAATGCCCCGGAATAGATCTCTTCACAGAGATTTCCTCCTTGGAAAGGTTTACCAAGAACCTGGAAAAAGGACTTGAATGTGCAAGTCTTAACGACCCTATACGAGGAGGAATGACCCTCTTAAAATCCTGAAGTAGCAACGTAGGGATAAGTATTGATCGACGAATGAGATTCCGTCGGAAGATCCATGGTCATTCACGACCGTTAGATTGACGAAAGAAACAAGGGCGTTACATACCTTGCCCCTTTTCCTCTATCTTCATGAATAGCGAGGAAATCGGGATCGTAGACCCTCAAGGTCCATGAGAACATCTGGACCATTGATTTTTCCATGCATATGAAATAGTGGGAGAGTGTGTGACGTGGGATAGATCTGAACCGTTAGATCCTAGCTAGAAAAACCCAACAACCGTGGGATCTGTTCAGAGACGCATGAGGGTTAAGCCCTCATGAACCGGAGGTTGAAAGTCCCGACGAGAGGCGTGGCCATCGGGATACTGGCACTCGTGAAGTTGAGAGTCACGATGACATGAGGTTGGGGATTTTCATAGTGAAAACCCCGAGACAAAATCTGAGCTGTCCATCATAGGAGGACACGCGGGCAAGATCGACAGCCAGTCGACATTTCGGGGATTTAAGGGGAAAGTTGTCGGAGTATTTTGGCAGCAGAAACTCCGAATCAGTGAGATTGGATCAGGGCTGTCCATTAGTTAGGGATACGTGGCGGAGATCCAGACTATCAGGGGAAGTCCCGATAGAAGGGCAAATCGGTGCATCGGAGTTTGACGTTTCGCAAGTCCTGAGGACAAGACTTCCGGAGCATTTGAAGTCGCGAAACATCGAGAGGCGATCAAGATCGTCCATCTTGAGGGGACGCGTGGCAGTGATCAGGGCCTCCAGGAAATGTCCCGAAAGGAGAATTGTCAATCAGGAAATTGCGAGTTGGGATATCAGGAATCACTTGGACAAGAAGTCCTTGCAACTTGGAATCGCGAAGTCTGAAACCCTGACTAGGGGGAGAAAGCTCCGTGTTTGTGGAGCCTAGCTGATGTCAGGTCAGAAAATCGGGGATCGAGATATCGTGAATCCCGTGGACAAGATGTCCTTGCGGTTCGACATTGCGATGTCCGAAACCCCGATAGGAGATAGGGCTTTGGTCATGAGGATAGTGGTCACGTGGACCAAGAATCTAGCCAGAAGGGGATAAGGGCCAAAGATGGGAAGTTGGCTCATCGAAGTTTGGGAGATTGAGAGGTCAAGAACTCTCGGCATCAGAAAAGAAGAAACTCTGAAACCCAAATTTGACTCTGGGAAATACACGGTCATGTGCGGAATGTTCATCTCCCTTGGGAGGGAAACTTTGGAGACCTCGGAAGCTTCATGGATTTGAATGGGGAAATGTAGGAGTCATGTATCGCAATTCCCCAAATCATGAAAAGATGTTAAGCTCTTGGTTGGCTTAAGCGCATGGGTATAGTACAGGGTCACGTAGACAAGTCCCCAAGAGAGAAACTTGCCCCTCGATAGCCCCGTTGGGGTTCGGCGTTTCGTTGTTCAAGCTTTGGGGTTTGCAATGTCGAGAGACTTGACATTCTGGTAGTACCGAGTCGCAAAGTGCGAAAAGACGCCGTGCTGATTCGACTTATAATTGTGAACTATAATCACATGGAGGTGGAAAAAATAAAGGAAAGAGCTAGCCTGTGCTAAGCCCCCGTAGGACTTCGGGGATTCTGATTGTTGAGAAATCAACGAAAAAGTTTGATTTCCTTAGTGGGTGTGTGGCAAAGTGGTATCAGAGCATGGTTACAACACTTGGCCTGCTTGGGCTTAGGCACGAGCCGCGTTAGAATATATTTTTATCTGCGTTTCTATTTAAGGAGAAGGACTGCATAATGAAACTGTAACTTGGAAATTCCTATAACCCTTCTGTTAAAATGGAAACTACTCTTATAGGAGTAGGGATGCACTGATCGTTATCACGGATAATATTTGAGTGAGAATGACAGAGGTAGAATAAATTGTGCTATGAAGATGCACGAGCCAGAAAAGGGACATGAACTGAGTTGTTCTGTTTTAGCGTAACGATGGCTACCTACTAAAGCAGGTAGAGTCTCTTGTGATTAAGATGGCTGGTTAGGTAAGGATTAATACCCAAAGGAAGAACCCCTTCATGATTTGGGAAATATAGTAAGGACGGGTAGGATCCTTAGAAAGTTATGACCACGGTATTATTAAGAGACTAAACCTTGAGCATACAATTCCTCATGATTGAGAGGACTGGTGAAAATACGTAGGGTCAGATTTACTTGACCTATAATGGTTAGAATCGACCATCGGGATAACCTGTTTGAGGAGTCCTTTGAGACTGTTGCTAATTCCCAAGAGTGACCCTTGTTGATCGTTTCCATAAAGAGAGGGTAACACCCGTATGAGTTGGGACTATGAGATTAGTCCTGTAAGTAACTTAAAAATCTCAGAAGATATAGCAGGAGAAATCCTTCAGGAAAGAATTTTGAAGATTGAATGGGATCTAGAGTCGAGATCCATTCAGAAAGAACCGAAACGTTTTGGGTTGTTCGGTTTCGGGAAACAACAAACTGGTTAGTTGCGAGGAGATACCGGAATTTCGCAAGACCAAAAGTCTCAGGAGAAGCAATGAGGAATTCACGAAAAGATCATAGCCGTTGATCAAGGAGCGAATTGGACCATTGATCGTCCAGAGAAAATTTCGCAATTCTGGAGATCGAAGGATTTGAGGTTTTCCATAATAAAAGTCTCGAAGTCGTGAAATGCGAAATCGCGACATCATCACAATCGTCGGTTGGAGAGCCGTTGGTGACTGTTAGACCTAATTAATCAGTGAGGAAGATAAGGCTGATAACCTCTCATCACTCATAAGCTCAGGAGGAATAATATTCGTTAGGTCGTAATAAAAGAGAGCCGTTGATATAGAGTTTCGAGGTTTCGTCTATGGGGAAAATGGAAGCATAGACTTCCCAAAGTCGCGCCAGGTAAATCAACGAGTTAATCAGGACTGATGATTTTCGGAGAGATCTGGACCGTGGGATCCAGACTTGTCGGCCCGCATAGAATAGAAGTTTGGGAAACGGTGGAGCGTTGTCCATGGATTCGCCGAAGTACGGGATCCTGACGCGTGTCTGAGAACTGACCCCAGAGTCCGAGCGAAGGGTCATGTAGATGAAAGAGCCAAGAAAACCTTAGCCTTAGTCTTTCGGGTTTTCGAATTTCGGGAGTTAGGGAAAACATAATTCTTTGCAATGGGAATTCCGAAATCGTGAAATACGAAGCACCCTTTTAAATTTGGATCGTGGTCACCACCGGTGGTCACGTGAGGAGAGGGTGTAGGCCAATATAATGAGTGGTGCATGAGTTTAATGCACCGAGGAGCTTCCTATTAAGAAGCTTGATACTCATACCAGTAAGGTATGAATGATATATAAAACGTGCAAGTAATGCACATGTATGATGTAAGAGTATAAGTATACTAAAGGCCCAACATGATGGCCCTGTTATTGCTCAGTTTGTAGGATAGGTTTAGTAGCTTGGTGGTAGGACTCAAATTGGCGTAACAGGAGCTTCCCCACCCACTATCACCTCAATGGGGAGCACTTTCTATTCAGGGTGGCTAATCCCAAGGGAGACGTCCCTAGTAATCTGGGGTTTTGAAGGAAAAGGATCAAGGGTTTAAGGTTCAAAGGTTAAGATAAGCTTTCCCTTCACAGATTACTGCCAAGAAGATAGTCAAAGAGAAGGTATTCCACTGAAAAGGGCATCTGTTTGGGAGACAAGGAAAATAGAACTAAAACGTGCAGACAGTGGTTAATACTTCAAATTGTTAATGACTATCTTTCAATTTATACAGATGAGCATGAATAAATGTAATTATTGACGAAGTCAATGCTTGCAATTAAAGCTCATGTTTTACAATATTACTTCTTCAATAAATACAAAATGATACTTGCATTCAATGTACAAAATCAATCTTTATTATATCACAACGCAATAAATGTGCTCATACATAAATATTGTTGTTGCGTCACTATTCTACAAAGGTGACGTCAGCCCTAGTTTTAGGTTAGTTTGAAAGGCAAAGAAGTGGAAGTTTTGCAAACTAAACCAATGAAAATGTTCTACACATAAAATCCAATTGCTAGGTGACAAGGCCACAACGTTCTATACCAAACAAGAGATCAAATATGCATGATGTCACCAGCTAGTTAGGGTTAGTAGAATCGCTAGGGTTAGTTAGGGTTTCAATTCAAGACTGTTTGAAAGATTATTTTGAGAACAAAGGGCTCAACGTTGCAATTTAGACTAGTGCCTTGGGTTAATGGAGTCAAAGTGAGAGGCTAAAGTCTTGGAAAGATTTAAACCTAAGGACAGGAGAGTTAGGTTTAATGGTGCTACAATGGCAGGGCCACCAAATCAAAACCCTAAGGGGAGGAGGCTCATTCCGGTGTAGCTAAAGCTAGGCCTCATGCTCCTCCATCTTTCCTTAAGACTCTTTGGCAAAAATGGCTAGCTATAAAACATAAATCTATGGCTGAAAAGTGTTGTTTGGGGCCAAGGCTTTTCAAAGCCTAAGAGTCAAACCCTAGGTGTAAAATTAATTAGGCCTAGGACGTCTTCTTTCTTCAATTTATGTTTCAAACTAACTCAAGAAAAAGAGGAACTAGTGTAGCAATGGCTAGGCTAGGTTCTTCTTAATCAAATGGCTAAACAAGTCTTTATCATGGGGACATGAAGCAAGGACCTACTTGTGTGCTTGCTCCCTAGGGTTTCAATGATTAAGGATAAAAGTAACAATGTAACCATACATGTAAGAATTTTAAACTACATCCATTCAATCAAGAATTTTTGTATGAGAAAAACACTTACAAATCCAAGATGAGCTTATCAAACCCTAGTTGTAACACCTTCCAATGATAAAAACACCATATGCATGCCAAAGATAATCCTTCCAAGTGTAGCGCCTCAACTCC
>ML854302.1:31988-47015 GCA_009831015.1 Picea engelmannii
TAATTAATCCTAATATAGGAATTACCATGCTAAAGCATGATGAAAATGTGAATGTATGATGTGAATGGACCTTATGAAGAAGGTCGATGAATGTAAATAACATTATGAATTTATATTATAGAACTGCTGAGAGGGGATGTGCTCAAAAAGAGACCATGATGGCAGTGGAAGGCACCTGTAAAGGTGGGGTTAACTTCCATCGAGAATTAATACCGTATTTGGACTCCACTGGCCTGAAGAACCAAAAGCGGTTCGCTGGCCCTGAATTAAATATCTCGCAGGTTGGTGGGTAGATGGTTTAATGAGGGATGGGAGAGGAACCTCCCATCAGTAGAACCGTTAGGCCTGGTCAGCGCGAGGGTAATCGCGCCACACACAACCTCGCAAGAGGATAAGGCATGGGGGTAGAAGTGATTGCGAGGGCGAACGTGAGGGGAGAACTCAGGCATTATGCAGAGTGAGTGATAGCAGAGAGAAAGGATTGCAACATTCGCTCCTGGTCGCTGGCAAACGGAGACGCAGTCTCACAAACATCGTGGTCTCAGCTCGGGGGTGGCTGGTGGTAAATCCGCTGGGAGTCGCTAAGCCTACGGTTGGGTGGAAACGAGCACCCCTCTCAGCAGTTGCTTGACCCCTGGTGTTATTTCTGATAAGTGTTTCGCCTTTGGCATCTTGAAATATATATATATATATATATATATGTTTGTTCTGATAATTATGCGCATAAACTATGAAATTGTGAACGATTACAGTATAAGAATGTTTGTGTAGTGTGTTGATAAGAAATGATAGATAAATGTTTATAACAGAAAAACCACGCATGACTTATGTTGATAAATGATTTTAATTATGCGTAAGTCGACCCAAGTCAGACTTCCAGTCCGTTCTCGGGAATCTATTTCCCCTTACCCATCTCCCAGAATGCCCCAGAATAGATCTCTTCACAGAGATTTCCTCCTTGGAAAGGTTTACCAAGAACCTGGAAAAAGGACTTGAATGTGCAAGTCTTAATGACCCTATACGAGGAGGAATGACCCTCTTAAAATCCTGAAGTAGCAGCGTAGGGATAAGTATCGATTGATGGACGAGATTCCGTCGGAAGATCCATGGTCATTCACGACCGTTAGATTGATGAAAGAAACAAGGGCATTACATACCTTGCCCCTTTTCCTCTATCTTCGTGAATAGCGAGGAAATCGGGATTGTAGACCCCCAAGGTCCATGAGAACATCTAGACCGTTGATTTTTCCATGCCCATGAAGTAGTGGGAGAGTGTGCGACGTGGGATAGATCTGAACCGTTAGATCCTAGCTAGAAAAACCAGACAACCGTGGGATTTTTTCAGAGATGCATGAGGGTTAGGCCCTCGTGAAACAGAGGTTGAAAGTCCCAACGAGAGGCATTGCCATCGGGATATTGACACTCGTGAATTCGGGAGTCACAATGACATGAGGTTGGGGATTTTCATAGTGAAAACCCCGAGACAAATCTGAGTCGTCCATCATAGGAGGACACGCGGGCAAGATCGGTAGGCCGTTGACATTTCGGGGATCGAAGGGGCAAGTTGTTGGACTATTTCGGCAGTAGAAACTCCGAATCAGTGAGATTGGATTAGGGCCGTCCATTAGTTGGGGATACGTGGTGGAGATCCAGACTATCGGGGGAAGTCCCGATAGAAGGGAAAATCGATGCATCGGAGTTCGGCATTTCGGAAGTCCTGAGGACAAGACTTCCGGAGCATTCGAAGTCGCAAAACAATGAGAGGCGATCAGGACCGTCCATCTTGAGGGGATGCGTGGCAGTGATCAGGGCCTCCAGGAAAAGTCCCGAAAGGAGAATCATCAATCGGGAAATCGTGAGTCGGGATATCGGGAATCACTTGGACAAGAAGTCCTTGTAACTTGGAATCGCGAAGTCCAAAACACCGACCAGGGGGAGAAAGCTCCTTTATTGTGGGGCCTAGCTGACGTCAGGTCGGACAATCGGGGATCAGTATATCAGGAATCTCATGGACAAGGTGTCCTTGCAGTTCGACGTTGCGATGTCCGAAACCCCGATAGGAGATAGGGCTGTGGTCATGAGGATAGTGGTCACGTGGACCAAGAATCTAGCTAGAAGGGGATAAGGGCCAAAGATGGGGAGTTGGCTCATCGAAGTTCGGGAGATCGATAGGTCAAGAACTCTTGGCATCATAAAAGAAGAAACTCCGAAACCCGAATTTGACTCAGGGAAATACACGGTCATGTGCGGAAGGTCGATCTCCCTTGGGAGGGAAACTTTGGAGACCTCGGAAGCTTCAGGGATTTGAATTGGGAAATGTAGGAGTCGTGTATTGCGATTCCCCAAATCGCGAAAAGCCATTAATCTCTTGGTTGGCTTAAGCATGTGGGTACAGTACAGGGTCACGTAGACAAGTCCCCAAGAGAGAAACTTGCCCCTCGATAGCCCCGTCGGGGTTTGGTGTTTCGTTGTTCGAGCTTCGGGGTTTGCAATGTTGAGAGACTCAACATTCTAGTAGTACCAAGTCATGAAGTGCGAAAAGACGTCGTGCTGATTCGACTTATAATTGTGAACTATAATCACATGGAGGTGGAAAAAAAAAGGAAAGAGCTAGCATGTGCTAAGCCCCGTAGGACTTCGGGGATTTTGATTGTTGAGAAATCAACGAAAATTTTTGATTTGCTTAGTGGATGTGTGACATAAATCATGAAGGGGCACTGGGAGGACCAAAGGAGTTTATCTGGCAGCTACTTTGGAAAAATTTCTAGGGGGTGGGGGTGGCCCTTGACTGCCCCATCCTCCTCCTCTGGCATTAGCCATATATATCATATGAGAGGAAACTGGTAAGTTATAAAGAGGGTTTTCAAAGACGTACAATGATTTTTTAGCTTCTTTGGGATGAAGCGAGAAGGGTTTCAAGAACTGTTTATCAGGAGACGAAAAAACTGAAAAAAGGGAGAAACGAGAGATGGGGACTCGGTTCTTCCGATTTGCAAGATATGTAAATGGGAGAACTGATAGGAGTTGAATCCGAGTGTATGATATATTCTTCGAGACTTTGTGAGGCTGGGAATTTTAGCTCAAGAACTGATGTAATATCAATCGAAGCAGGCTTCACAATAGGTTTCTTACCTTCACTTACACGAGAGGTAGTTGAATAAGATTTAGTCTTAATTTCAGGTAAAACTAATTCAGGGTTTACGGTTTCAACTTCAACTGTGTTAGCTGACGTTTCTCCGAAAAGGATTTGGGTGGAAATTTCTTGTGGATTTATCGGTTCAAGTGGAATCTTAGTGTTAGACTGTGTGGATTTAGGTTGGTAAACCACAATATCTTGCTTAAGGTATCCTCTTGGTTTTAGAATTTTTTCGGGGTCAGAAACATGCGTGGTTTGCTTATCATCTGGGTTTTGTCTGGTATTCCTTCGACCAGATGGCAACTTATTTAATTGTGGAGTCACCAAGTGAATAATAAAAACTTAGCCTTTATAATGTATTCAATCTTTGTTCACTATCAAAGAGAGAATCTTACAAATGTCGTTCTCCCAGGGAAAAATAACTTTGTTTCTCCATCCCTGACAACGATGCCAAAAATATTTTTTTCCTGAGTTTATACCAAGGCTTAAAGTTTAATGTCAGGCATCAAGAAAAGAGGAAGGGTTTCAATTTTTGCCTCTTACCACCGAAATTATAAGGGAAAAGTTCTTTAAATCAAATTAATATTATAACAACTCAGAGGCTATTTCTTGCATCTGAGTTAAATTTGAAATATTGAATGAATTGAAAGAAAAAATAAAGCTGCTAATCAAAGCAAGGAATCAATTACTGAGGAATCTTACTTTGTAACAGAAGAAGAAAGTGAGTGATGTAACCTTCAATGAAGTATAAAATATAGTATCTAATTAACAATGCAGGTCTTGTATTTACTAACAATAAATACAGAGGAAAATCTGTTTGTTATCAGATTACTAAGTGAAATATAACCATAGTAGATGTTGTACTAAATTGTGATTTAAACATTCATCAAAGAAATGTATATGAAAGAATGCTGGAATATGGAAGGAAAAAAGAACACATAACTCAAAATAAACGAAATTTAGAATCTTTGGTCTGCATTTTTATTAATTCTCAATAAAGAGAGTTTTCTCCTTTACAATCGACAAAAATCAACCTTTGGTCCTTTCTCAAAATGTATATTTATACAAGATTTAAGAATTTTAAATTCTATCATTCTATAGGTTTTGGTTACAAATGATAAGGTGAAACACTTCACTTCGTTATCCCTTGTCTTCTCTTAGGCTGGCAGGACGTTTTCATTTCTTTGTCTCCTAGCTCCAAAATAAGGTAGTACGTGCAACCGTATTACTGGCCTCCACAAGTGTTCCCCTTCCCCTGTTCAATACATTCGATACACCTTTCTACCAACTGGGCTGTCAACTTGGAAGGTTCTGTTTGGTCATTTGCCTCGAAAATGTAACACTTCTTTTCCAGCTGTGGCAATCTTTCTCCTATTTGCCCATCTTCTATAATGATAGACAATAGTTGTAGATTTGACTTTATTAACCATTTATCTATTTGAGCAATGTTGACCTGTCTTATTTGAGATAGTTCAACTTGTTCTCTTTCCACATTTTCCCTAATATCTAGCATATGTTTGGCGATGTTAATTTTACCCAATGTTCCAGAGCTACTTTCCTTATCAAGATCTAACAATTTTTTCTTTAGTAGGCCAAATGTTTCTTCATAAGAATCTCTCACCTCTTTAGCCATTTTTCCGTTTTCTGCTATATTGTGCTCCCATGCCTTTAGTAGGATGTTACCTATGGTTTTATCTAGAATGGATAATCTGAAAGCGATGACTATTTCCTCTTTCGCTGACGATATAATAGCCTCCTGGAAAGCACCCCAGGATGCCTTAACTTCTCTTTCTCTTAAGGTGATATTATTTAACGCTTGAACTATCATCTGAAAATGATTCTGGATGATTTCTACTTTAGAAAGTAGACCCAATTGAGCTGCTTCTATATTCTTTCGTATTTACATGGCTTGGGTTTGGAATACCATTATATCTATGACCTGGATTTCAGTAGAATTTAATTTAGATTGCAACTATTTTATTAACTCCTCTTGTTGATCAACTTGTGTTTGGCTTATTTGAGCTGACTGGTGCATTTGCTCGATATTGGATTTGAGTTGTTCGATTTACCATTGGTCGGCTACTCTAGCTTGTTCAAGGTCTTTGTATGCCTCACTCCTGGCATTTGTCTCTACAACTTCTATCTGAATATGTAATTTTCTAATTAACATTTCTTTTTGTTTCAACCGTTCCTTCAAGGTCCCAATTGAATATTGGTTGGTTGTTTCATAAGCCCCCAATGTTCCTGCTATCTCTTCGGCGAATTCTACCTCTTCTAAGGCTTCTCCATCAGTTAATACTCTGTATCTTTTAGCCGCTGCACCCACCCTTTGTTGCGTTTCTCGCTTCACCACGAATTTCCTTTTCTTGCTAAAAATGAAATCACTAGGAGGTAACTCTTCTACAAAGATAGGTGTTACATCTTCTTTGAATATTGTTCTTGCATCATGGTCCCCCCTGGTAGATTGTAAGGGTGTGACAGATGGAATGGGACTGCTGATTTATGTGGATGATTGTTTCATGGTAGTGTCTGTGGCTGGTTCATTTGATGTAGGCAATGGCGTGTCTCCTACCCTTTTTGAGGGTATCTCTGCTTGATCTTTGACCTTTTTACCTGGTGTATCTGTCTCTGGGGGTCCTTCTGGGGGTCCTTCTTCTTGGTTTGGGATCTTGGTTTCCTGGTTTGAGGTCTTAGTTTCCTCTGTGTTTCTCTGAGTCTCTTGTTTGCTAGGGCTTGTGGCTATTGAACCTTTGGTTTCTTCTTGTTGTATATCTGGAGATGTTGAGACTGTCCCCTATAAAAATTTGGAGAGGCTACTTCTCTGGTGTTCCTAAAATTTGTAAAATTTGATCATCCCTTTGGGCGATATAGCTTGAACCTGAATTAAGAATTCTGAGTAGGATCTCACTCCTTAGAAAATCTCGCCACGAGGATAATATTTGTGTTTGTATCTTTTTAGACCACAACTTGTCATGTGGTTACCCACAACCTTATGAGGGTCATGCTTCTTGAATTCAATGTCTACCAGTTTCATTTCTTCTAAGGCAGTGGCCTCCACTTTGGAATGACCAAAATACAATAAAGAAAATGTACCCATGTGTAGGAGAAAAGATGGCCATACCTTTTTCTGAACTCCTTTGATTTCTTTGTTGATCCCGTCGAGTATAGTTTGCCTGGAAACCTCGCGACATACTAGCCTTTCTGGTAAGAATAGCGACAGGGCATACGGGGGAACAAAACAACCAAAAACCCTAATATAAGAGAATCGTTCTTTGATGTACCGGTCTGCCATGCTACCTAGGTTGGCCACGATTTTATCTGAAATCCTGGGAGGTGGGTGGCCGAAAATAATGACATACATCGGTACCATTACCCAGTTGAAAATCTCATAGATGAAGTCTTTAGCTTTATCTTCCCAAAGTTTTGAGTGGTATATGTGAATAGGCTCCGCGTTATTTGAAGTCCAGCTCCAAATCATTAATGGAAAATGTGTCATGAAACAAATGGTGTCCATAATGTAAGCAAGCATGAAAAATGAGGTTGCTTTCCCATTCACCTTTTGTGTCCGATATTCTGTAATTTCACTGGCCAAACTGTTTGACAACATTTTGTCCCATTCGAAAGAGTATCCCTCTGCTACTATGTGGATAAGTGGTACCCATGGGAGGAAAAAATGTGCAATATTCTCTTTCCCATAAAGTCTGCACACCATCATCGCTATATACATGAATTGTGGCTATACCGATGAGATTGTGTATATACCATGAGAAGAAACTCTGAACTTTTCAGGGCGTGAAAACCAATCCTTGATCAGGTCGGATAAGCTTTTTCCAAATTGCTCACATTCTTTCTTTTTGAAACCCTCTAAGAATTCAACACTGTAAGTGAAGTTTGGTGTGGGAGACAACTTGTACATCACCTATAGATTCTATAGCCCAAATGACCCAACAACTACCTTCTGAGAATTGAATAATGTTCTAGTTGGGAAATCTACATGATCTAGTGCCCATCCAATCATATCATAATGGGGTAAGAGCCGCGGCCTTGTTGCTACCTTGTGCATCTCCGACTGAGCAACAACCTTGTATTTGATATACAAGTCTTCTTTTTTGTTGTCACTCAAATCATCTGGGTAGTTTACTAGCTCGTATTGCATGGTGTTGAAAACATGCATCCATGTTTTGGCTGTGTTTATGTTTCTAGGCGAGGTATCAGAAAGAACATATGAACTCTGGCCTGAACTTTCACCAGTTGTTTTGGGTGCTTTTCGTGGAGCCATGATATAGAATCTTGAAATTATATTTCCTGTCACAGAGGATGAAAATACAAACAATGGTTATCTCTCTAAGCCGACTTTGTGAAAACTAAAAATGAAAATCAACTAATGACATAAATCCTTTCACATTAAGCACTCTAGTCTGCGCGGGTCCTTGCTGACACAACGTTTAAATAGAAAGATTTGGAGGTAAAGCAAGATCTTATTTCCAATCATTTCTCTAATATGCTATTAATGCCATAAATGTTTAATATTTCGTGACTTGGGAGAATCGTAGAAGTATTTAATTTTCGCTCATAAGTTTTACAAGGTAAAAGGTTGTTTAAGATATTAATTAATCAAGCTTAAACTTTTAATTAATCATGATTAGTCCTTAATCTTTTTCCAGAATTCGTAGTCTCGGGTGATTTTACTCTTACTCTCGAGCTATGAATCATGAATTGTGAAATTGCGATTTGATTAATTTTAATCAGGCTTAATTTTTTAATTAATTGTGATTAGTTTGGAAATTTTGCGACCTCGAGTATCGGGGTTATAAGTTGTTTTTCAAGAAAAAACTATTGAATCATGAAGTCGCGATAATAATTAATTATCATTAGTCGTGTAATTAATCAGGCTTATCTTAAGTCACTTTCGCAACTTCTCATATCGGGACATTCGAAGGTCGCTCGAGGCATGAATCTCGACTCGCTAAGTCATGATGTGCCAGATTAGTGATAATCACTTTTTAATGCTTCGATGATCATGATTAAGCTTATCCCAATTTCGCTACTTCGCATGTCGGGGCATTGAGATATTTGACATGTTGGACTGTTAGATCTGCGAAACCCCAAAATCTGATATTTGAGGTTTATTGTTAGCGTTTTGTTGTTTAAAAAGTAGGTGGATTCAAATCCTTTAATATCTGGAGTATTTGAAAAAAGTATGTGTTCCAACATGAGGGATAAGGATTGGCCCTCCAATTTTAAAAATTTTAGCTTGGTAGCCTTCAATGTCCTTAGCTTTCCCATTTGCGAGCCGCTTAACCCCGAACTCTATGTCATCTAAAGAAAACACTTCTTCCTTTGTAGGGACAATAGGAATGGTGTCCATGGCATTAGGGAACTCGTAAATACTTTTAAGGTAGGAATTCCAATCCCTTAAGGGAATCCTATTATTTTCTTTAGTATTGTGTTTTAGAATTTGGCTCCAGAACTTCTTAGGATCCAACTTTTATAGTTGTGAAAGTTGCTCTTGCTTTTTATTGATATAGTATATTTTTTTCCTTTTAATTAGGGCTTTGTATGTATTATCTTATCGAGTTTTAAGGGCTCATTAGAAGCATCCCTAATGGATTTCCTAGCAATTTTACATTCTTTATCATACCAAGGGTTGGTCATTCTATTATTATTTTTATAGGACACCTCGAAAGAGAACTTGTTAATAGAAGTGGAAAGGGTAGTTGTAAAATTATGATAGAGTTATTCAATGTTGTCCTTATAAGTTAGGAGGTTTAATTTACTATTTAAATCCTTTAAGAAACTGTCAACTTTACTTTTGTCAAAGAGCAAATTCCTTTGATTATCATAATTCTCTTCAATGGTGCTCCTATGCATGAAACATTTTAGAGTTAGGTTTAAAGGTTTATGATCAGAGTCAGGCCTATGGTCATTTAAAAGGTCAAAATTTTCTATTTGGTTGGAAACGGGTATATCAAATATCACATAATCTACAACACTACTACCTAGCCCATGCATACAGGTCATCTGGTTGGAGTTTGGCCACTTCATTACTGTTGATGTTTGGACAACATCGGGAAGACATTCTCTAAAGATAATAATTAATAATATAATTATTATTGATTATTATATATATTATATAATAAGTAAATGATAATAACAAATAGTTATTGATTATTCAAGGGACACATCCTTTCATGGATGGTCACCTTATGTTCCCTATATATATGGAACACTCATCATTGTAATAACATATCGATCATATCTTATATGAAGAGAAACCAACAATTACTCCATTGCAAATTATTAGGTATTGAGAGCTGCAGAGCTTGACCAACTCAGTACCAAAAAAATTCTCAATTAGGTCTTCAAAGCTTCTTTTGTAGCTATTAGATAAAACAAGGTCCTCATCTAGCCATAAAGGATTATGGTTAGAGTCATTACTTAAAAGAGTAGCTTGTTTAGTTGCAGTCCTAGCATTAAAGTCTCATAGCAGGATGATATTACCTTCATTTTTCAAATTATAAATATCTTGTTCTAAATTATTATAGGGAAAATTTTTATCTAGATTATTTTTCTTATAAAAAGTAGAATTAATAGGTGCAAAATAACAAATTTCTATATACATCTTCTTAGCATTGGTGTCTAAAATTTCTATCCAAATGTATTGATGAATAGGGTCAATCTTATGAATTTGAATGTGAGGAGAAATGCTCTTTCTAATATAACAAGCTATGCCTCCTATCCCTCTACGATGGGATTTTTTGTTCCATGCCGACCACAAGACAAATCCTTCCATGTTAGGGACCTTAGACTCCTCATGCTTCTAAGTTTCAACTAGACAGATACTATCAATATCACTCGGGATCCAACTTATCATAGGACCTTTGCGCCATAGAGAGCCTCGACAATTCCAAAAAATAATCCCGAGTGTCCCATATTCCTATTTATTATTATCCTTCTGGTCTCTATCCCTAACAATAGCTTTTCAATTTCTAATTATTGCCCATTTTCCTTCTTTCCTGGTTTCTTTTACCTTTTGAACTTCCTTAATTCAACTTGGTCTTCGAGAATGAGGTCTTCATTTATAAATATTCCTGGTCCTTTTAAGCTTGGGGATTTACTAAGTATGCTATATTTATGGTCATTACAACTTACTTTGACACAGATCAACCTAGCTTTGTGATCAATTATTTTTCCTAGCCTCTTTGCTTCTGTGAGGTAAGTTGTATCAATTTGTGATTTATTTTTTAATTCTTCTTTTACTATTGCTAGCGTATCCTCCTCTTGTTGTTCTTTTATACAAAAAATTATGAGGTTCAATGCTCTTTTATTACTCTCATGATCTAGTTTGATTAGCTTATTCATTTCCTCTTTGATGTATATGATATCCAATTTGTTTTCCATATTACTGAGGGTCAAATTGGTTGTTAATTTTTCTTCTAGCTCTTTAATCCTATCTCTCAAGTTGTGATTTTCTTCAACCCCTCCTTCTTGGGTTGATTGTTTATGTTTTTCCATTTCTTGAATTCTATCCTTTGTTGTCTGCAATTCACTCTTGAACCCTAAGAATCTATCATCTATTTGAGTTTGAATGATATCTTTGAGTTTTACATCTCTTTCTTCACTCCTTTTTTCTAATGTTTCTAACTCTATTTGGATTTTGGCATCTCTCTCTTCTCTTCTTTTTTCTACGGAATCCATATAATCGTAAAGGATCTCTAGGGTGATTTTGGGGGGCCTCCCCTTGTTAGGATGAGTTTTTGGAATGGGTGGTGGAGTGCTCATATTGAAAAGAAGAGAAAAAAGATGTAATATGGATTGACTTTATCTCTCAAATCAAATTTTACTTATGAAAATTAAAATAAATAAATAAATAAAATATATTTAAATCTCTTTAAGTAAAATTAAAATTGAATCAAAGTAAAAAGTGACTCACTTCATTTCATATGTCCAATTGCTCAACTGTTTGAAGAAGCCAAAAATAATTTCCGAAAACCGCAGATTATTCTCATTTCAGATGTTGCTCAATCCGTTGAAGCCAAAAATAATTTCCAAAAACCGCAGAGAAGTCCGGAGAAACTATAAAGATTATTCTGGGTAAAAAAGGTAAAAACCTAAGAGAAGTATTATTCCCGTTCAAAACCCCAGATATATAATCTTAGAAATAAAATATCTCATTTCAAAAAAAAAAAACAGAGGTGTATTATTCCCGTTCAAAACTACAGACATATAATTTCAAAACTGTAGAGAAATAGTATTCCCGTTCAAAACCGCGGAGAAATATTATATCCGTTCAAAACTGTAAAGAAATAATTTCAAAACCGCATAGAAGTAGTATTCGCATTCAAAACCATTTTAAAACCGAAGAGAAAATTATAATTTTGAAAAACATTTATCCAAATTTTATGGATAAAATATCTTTTTATTTATATGAAAATTTTGATATTTGAAATTATGTACAATGCATTTTCACATGGGCTTTAAGTTATTTATCTAAGTAAACAAAGAAATATATATTTTTAATTATATTATACATTTTCACATGGTGCTTAAGTTATTTATCCAAGTAAACAAAGAAATATATATTTTTAATTATATTATACATTTTTTATTATGAAAAAATTTAGAGGTTAAATTTCACTTTTAATATAAATATTTAATGTTTCTTTTTAAAATTTATTAATTTCTTTTTATTTTTATTTTTTTCTTATAGGCATTCCTTATTATCTTTTTTTTTTTAATAAAGTGATTAGTTTAGTCAAATTTTTATTGTTATTTATTTTTATTTTTTTCGATTTATTAATCTCTTTTTAATTTTTTTTTCTTATAGACATTCCTTATTATCTTTTTTTAATAAAGTGATTAGTTTAGTCAAATTTTTATTATTATTTATTTTTATTTTTTTGAATTTTTTTGAATTTTTTCCTAAAATGATTAAAGAGGATAAAATTATTTCACTTTAAAAATAATCATTTTAAAAAAAAACTATATAAATATTTAAAAATTAAATATTTTAATAAAATATTGTTAAACGTTTTATAATTATCACGTTAAAAACTAATAAAATTCATCAAAATTTCTATACTTTAAACACTCTCACCATGGTTATTAATGCATGAAAGAAAGCACACCTAATTTTTCTTTTGAGGTTGATTTATGACAATAATATTGAATTACCATAACAATAATAACCATCTTGTTATTCTACCATTTGTAATAGGCTTATTCATTAAATATCTAATGGAATAATGGTCTGTATGGACAAAGAATTCATATCCAGTAATATAATGTCGAAATTTATTGACAGCATGAACGACTACCAACATTTCATTTTCGATCACTGTATAATTGAGCTTAGTTGGAGTTACATTTACTGATAAAGTAGATATCATAGGTTAGAAGGTTTCCCTTTTGACCTAGTACTGATCCCATTGTTGTATTAGATGCATCTATAGAGATGTGGAATGGTAAGCTCCAATTTGGACCCTTCATTATTGGTGTAGATAATAATTTTTCTTCAAGAGTTTGGAAATAAGATTGGTAGTTAATATCCTAGCAAAATTCAACATCTTTCACAAGTAATTTAAACAAAGGCAAGGCTATTTTACTATTTTTTTCAATAAATGGATGATAATAGCCTAGAAAACTTCTAACATCTCTTTGATTTGATGGAACTAGAAATTTGAGAATGGTCTTTATCTTGGTTGGATCGACTTTTAGTCTTGCATCATAAAACATTTTGCATCACTAAGTGCTAGATTTGTTTCTAGGCATCTTATTAGAACCTTTTCCAAATTATTTAAAGAATCTTCAAAATCATCTCTATACACTGAAAATTCATCCATATAAATTTCTACATATTCATGTATCAAATCAGAAAAAATGGCCAAGACTACCCTATGAAATGTGGCTAGTGCATTACATAGCCCAAAGGGTAAGACTTTATATGCATATGTCCCCTAGGTCCATGTGAATTTTGTTTTGTATTGGTCTTCCAAAGCTATTTTGATTTGAGTGTAGCAACTGAATCCATCGAGGAAAGAAAAATATTTATTTCCTGTTAACGTGTCGAGGACTTGGTTGATGAAGGGTAGAGGTAAATATTGTTTCAGAGTTTCTTTGTTCAATTCTCTATAGTCCACAAATATTCACCATTTTCCATTATTTTTGGGTACCACCACCAAAGGGGAAACCCATTGGCTATCTGAGATAGGATAGATAAAGTCTACTTTTAACAATTTTTGAAGTTCTTCTTTCACTATTTCTTTTAGTATATGATTCTTTCTTCTTTGTGGTTGTCTGAAAGGTTTGACATTCTCCTCTATATAGATGTGATGTGTGTAAGTATATGGATGGATACTTTGGATATCTGTGTAATCCCAAGCAAATGCTTTGGAATATTTCTACAATAATTGAATTATTTTTTCCTCCTGATATTTTTCTAGATTAGAGTTGATGTTTAAACATTTCTCAGGGAAAATTTCAATGACTTTACTATGCGAATATGATATTGTGTTTATTACAAATATAGTTTCAAATAAAGATTGTAAATAATATATTGTAAAATTTTCCTGAAAACTTTGCTCCAAAAGATAATTAGTGGAAATTTGTTGAGAAAATTCAAATTTCTCTATAGAATTTGGATTGGAAATGAAGTGATTAAGTACATTTTCATCATTCTCTTCTATGAAATTTATAGCTTGATTAATACTGGAAAAATAATAAAAAGTTTCTTCATTAGAGTCTGTTTCTTCAAGCCATGATATTTGTTCTAGTTCAGTAATAGATATAACAGGTGGATAAAGTGTCACTTTCTTGCTTTCACTTCCTCTTGAAATAATCATATTTTCTGATCTACAACTAATAAGAGCATCAAATGTTGCCAACCAAGGTCTTCCAAGTATAAGAGGGTGTTCATCTAAGTTAGATTTTGGTTGAAGAACTACAAAGTCTACAAGATACTCCCATGAATCCAAGAATACAATGAAATCATCTACTACACCCTTTTCTTTTACCCTAGATATATCTACCATTTTCAATATGGTAGGTGTAGGTCAAAGATTACAAATATTCATATTTGTTGGTTGTGGAGCCTGATTATCTTCCTAATTCAGAGGTCCTTGCTTTTAGCCGTGTTTATACCCCATGAAGTATTTACACCCCAGAAGTATGTACACTCTTCCACGCAGGGGAGTGCAGAGGGGGGGTACCCCCTCTGCGGGGTCTGGGGGCAAGTGGGCCCCCAGCGAGGGTTCGAGGGCGAAGCCCCCGAAGAAAAAATTTCCTTATAAAAGTATATTGTAATTTCATTGTAAATCTGGACCGTTCATTATAAGGTCACAGATCTAACGGTAGAGATTATGTTAGGGTTTTTTGCCCTAGAAGGCAACCCTCTTTTATGAGGGAAATGTATTGTGGCTATGGTTGATGGTGAATATTGTATTCCGAGAGAGAAGACTGTGAGAGAAATAAGAGGAAGTTACAATGGGTTTTGCTGTAGGTTGTATCCCTTCATTTGCTGGATAATAATAAAGGAAGGACCTGGCAATTTCTCTGGTGGACGTAGCCCACACTGGGGAACCACGTAAATCTGTGTCTCTCTTGCATTGTGTGTCTTCTGTGTTTTGTTTCTGCATTTGTTTTATTTTATTGCTCCGCGGTCCTGTTTTTTTTAACAACTGGTATCAGAGCGTAAGGTAACTCACAGGAAAAGAGGGTTCTTGGTTCGAGTGGGAGCAATGTCGGAAGATAGAAAGTTTAGGGTCGAGAAATTTAACGGCCAAAACTACCAGTTATGGAAGATGCAAATGGAAGACTATTTATATCAGAAGGATCTATTCCTACCATTGAGTGGAGTAGCAAAGAAGCCGGTGGCCATGAAGGACGAAGAATGG
>ML854304.1:6781-29020 GCA_009831015.1 Picea engelmannii
AAAAAAGTATAAGTAAGAGGCTGGGGTGCACCTACTACTCATTCTGGTTTTGGATTAGCATTGGATATTGCTCTTGAGCATTCAGTTTGGGGGTTTTGCTGTACAAACCCTTGTGAGCAACTCAGTGGTGAAATATCCACTCACCTTGTTCCACATCTTGGTCTCGGGGATGAAAGACTCCTCCACACCATTCTAGTCTCAACCCACCTCCATCTAACACTTCAGAAGGGGAAGGAACATTAGTTTGAGGGATTTTATGGAGGGTTATCATCATTCTACATTTGTCTGCAGATTGGGACGTCTCGGAGCCATAGAGGACATCCCGTGATTCAGTAAAAATCAGATCTAGGGAGATCTGCTTGAGATCTGAGCCCGAAACTTCTCCCACGGGATTCTCATAGCCCGATCTACATTCTTTGAGAGTTTCAGAGAATTTGGAGGCCTCCTTCATCAGGGTCAAACCAGCTAGGGTTTCAGTCATCTAGTGGGGCACACCATTCAGTGGAGAATTCAGATCTACGGAGTTTGAGAGTGGATTTGGGAATTTGGACATCTGGGTTTTCCTTGCAGTTGCCCGATCTATCATTTGGCATATTTCTCGGGATGATTGGACACTTTTGGTAGCAGGGCAGAATTATTCAGGGCTTCAACATTCTAGCAGGACGTGGCACTTCCCAGCTTGGAGGTTGAGTATTAATACGGCTCAGATCTGCTTGATTTAGTCTTCATTGTATATCCAGCCTTTGGAGGCTCATTTTGTATTGTCGGGATAATTTTGTAGCAGCTCATATCTATTGCTTGTATGACAATCTGAGGTTTATGCCAGATCGACCATCTATTGTATTGATCTTACATTGCTCATAATAAAAAGGTCAGATCTTTGCTTGTGCTTCTACATCTTGAATATATTGTGATCTCCATGTGTTGATGAATCTTGTTTGCACTTAAAAACTCAATAAATTAGTAGTAGTTAGTGATTCCAAGAAATAATTTGGCTTGGGATCAGGGTTGAGTTTCAAGAGCAATTCCATATCTTTATCAATGAAAAGAGAGAGAGATTATAGCTACAATTGAAGGGAAAAGGGTATGTGGATTCCATAAACCTATAATATTATGGAATGCACATACCCTTTTCCATAGAATATACTAACTAGATCCAAAAACCAAAGACATGAAATATGGTACTACACATATTATAATATATTATCAAGGAAAAAACAAGTTACATGAAATTTGGAGATTTGAAAAAAAATTTACAAGTTAAATGAGTACATCAATAAAAAATAACATACTAACCTTGCAAGTTCAAAATCCGAGCTATGTAGATCGAGAATTGGATTTGTTCAACTGGTGGGTGACGGAAAAAATAAACAGCGCAAACAAAATCCAAGAAAAATGTCGCAACTATAGAAATTGTGTCACAAAGTCTCTTAAAGTCACGTATATATAGATCAAATAGTCAACTACCCACCAATGAGATAGGCAAACTTTTCATCGCTATTGCCATGAAATTTCGTTGCTATTGCGACAAAAATCCCAACTAGGTTAAAATAAGATTTTCGTGGATATTGCGACGAATTGTCGTGGCAATATCGACAAAAATCCATCCCTGTTTAAAAAAAAGATGAAACTGGTGGAAGCATGGAAAAATTTCATGGAATAATTCGCCCATATGTAGTAGTGGTGGTACCGGTGAAGTCTCAACGATTGGTAATCAGGAGGTCGGACGGAGCACCTTAGCGGAAGATAATCTCACCTATGTCGTCTTTGGTTACGATATTCTTAATTGAGTTTGTATTTATAGTTGTGTTAAGATTTTATTCGCCATATAGCGTTCTTGTTATTTCTCCTTAAACTGTGATTGAAAATTTGCTATTGAATTATCATGATTCTTGATGGGTTGAGTATTTTAGAAATAAAATTTGATTTTACTGTCTTATAACAATGAGAGAACTGTATATTTGATTTTCTAATTTCGTATAGAAGAATTTAAATTTTGTAACAATGTCACATTCTCTTGGAAGAGCCCTTATGGAAACTTGCATTGAAGTGCTCTGATTGCAACCATTTTATTTTAATCCAAAATTAGCTCAATTCTATGATGCCAATTAAATGGATATAAATGAATTTTACATTTCTTGAAGGTAACCTTTGTGATGCAGTTAGACATCTCGAAATTTTATTGTTTACATCCTAGAATGAGGTTTAGTCTCTTTATCATTCGTTGGTATTTCCACTCTTATAAATTTGGTAGCTAATTGGTTGATTGATAAACTCGCCTGTGACGACTGTGTTTTAGTTCGAAATTGGGAAGCTTAACCTTGCCTAACTTCTGTCCCTTAGATGTTGAAGTGTAGAATTTTTGTGGACTTCCACTGTCATCTACCTTTCGAGTTACCTTCTCACATAACGCTTTTAATCAGTGCAATCTCACTTTCTTATTTGTAGACTATGTTCATCTCGTATTCTACCATGGGATATCACCTATACATCTCTTCACCGAATACCCTGGATTGAATCGATCGACATCCACTACAACTTCAATCTCAGAGTAGATGCAAAAAAAATATACTAGTGTTTTTTTAATGATTTAATGATTTTTGTTTTTTTTTAATAGATCCAGGGGTCGAACATCTAGTGGTTAGGGTGCTAATACCAATATTGAACACCCAAAACCAAATATCGCATGATGAAATATCTTTATCGAATTTAATATCTTCACCAAGTACCCATCAATGGATCTTCTCTCTCTCTCTCTCTCTCTCTCTCCTCTTCATTCAATAAGGGCCATCTAGGGCCCATCCACCTACTCGCGACTCATATGAAGGGTTTTCTTATGTGCCTTATGTCCACCTGCCCACATTCACTTGCATCTATCCATACCCTACCTATCTCAGGCCTTTTGACTTATTACATATCCTTTCTTGGCCGCTTGCTTGAAGACTACAACTGAAAGCAATCCAAAATATTGAAACCCTTGGAGGCATTGGGGATTTGTTGAGGCAAACGCTATCAAAGAGGTGATTTTTTTTTTGTTCAGATTCAGGTTAAGATTTTGACAAGTTTTCTACATCAAAGGTGCCACTAAGGAGAACTGAACAGATTCTTCTTTTTCAACATCCAATGCATCAAATAAGAGCACCATTACTGCTACAAGTATTTCCTCTGAACAAGCATTTGGGATGCAGTTTCTGAGAGAATAAGATCACCCTTCTCATAAGGTAACCTGAGTTTTGATTTGCATAGATTTCTTGTGTGCAATTTTTATGTAGTCTTGATGAATGAACACACAACATTTCTCAATACTATTCAAGAAATCTACTGAATTTGTTATTAATACTTGGATAAATGGTCAAAGTGTGTTTTTATCACTTGGATATTGTATATGCCAATGAGGAAGAGACAATAGTTATTGATGTAATTTAATAGATTAGAGGAAATGCATATGCTCTGGTAAGATTTAATTGCATAGACATCTGTATGCCATCTTTTCCTTTAATATTTCCTTTTGATTTCCAAAATATGATATTTTCAAAGTATTTGTAGGTTTCGGTTAGCGTAGATGATACACACAACATTGTATAGGTTATTCAGGTAATTACAAAAGATCTTGGAGGGAAAGTAACATTAGAACTAGGGTCAATACCAGGGATCAACATTAAAATCACTTTGTTTCTTGAACATGATGGATGGAAAATTGTGAACTTCCTTTCTCATGTCTATAACATTTAGGTATTTCATATTTAATTGAATAATAATCACAAGGGATAACCAAATTTACTATTGATAATTTGGGTAAGAATAGTTCCATTTAAAAGATGAGTTGTGTAATTTTGATTCTAGTGTACTCCTAGGGTAACTTTGAATCCTCCAACTTTAGATTATTGTTTTCCATCACCCTACTAAATTTTACTTGGGTGGGTAAAGGAGTAGGATTTTGAGGAAATTAGAAGGAAACATAATGCCCTCTCATGCTATTATATTAGTTATGTTGGTCCAATATATATTAATCCCTAAGTCTATTGTTTAATTAGAGCTACATTGTTTATCACTACTTTGGGGTACTAATAGTGTGAACAATTATTTCCTTGTATAAGTATTAGATCTATGTTATCCAAGAATAATTGATTTAGTTCCTTAGACATGAGTATATAAGTTAACCTAAGAAGGTTCTATATGTATTGCACATGATTGAACTTCTTATAGTGCTTTAACTAGATATGTAAGTAACTCGAAACCCTTATATAATGCTTGTTATGATTTGGTTGTACCATTTTTTATTAGATCTCTAGCTGCAATTATTATTTTACTTATGCCAAGCAGTTCTCATTAATATTATGTGATATTCTCTTATTCGAATTTACACTTCCAAATTTCTAGGACGATGATTAAGTAATTAGATTA
The DNA here is from genome assembly GCA_009831015.1 of Picea engelmannii. Taxonomy (NCBI): domain Eukaryota; kingdom Viridiplantae; phylum Streptophyta; class Pinopsida; order Pinales; family Pinaceae; genus Picea; species Picea engelmannii. Next base: position 11,186 of record ML854304.1, read on the forward strand.
CTTGCGTGCCTAAAAATAAAGTTGATGTACGACTGCTTCAGTAACTAGGTTGCTCATGCACCATATGATGAGTTATGTAATTAGATTGCTTGCGCGCCATGAACATAAAGTTGGTGATTACTCTTGTGCCATGATTAGTTGATGATTAAGATTGATTGATTGATCTAGTTGATTGTTAGCTTGATTGGATTAGCGAGATTTAGACACCTCCTTGTTCCTCAGAACAATCACCAGCCTTGAGAATTTAAGTGGTCAAAATCAATCGTATGAATCCTGGGCTTGAGTGTTTCTTATGTTTCCTGGAGGTCCTTACCATGCAGGATAGGTTGGGAGGATAGTTATTTTAATATTCAATGTTTGGTTGATCATTACTTATATTTTTCTTTAGTTGATTGTGATGTGTTGAACTACGTCGCTATTTATGTTTATGTGTTGAACATGTGTCGCACCGTTATTATTGTTAATGTGTGTCCTTGTGTCATTATTTATTTCGATGGCGTGTCACTTATAATGATTTTAATTATGATGTCGTGTTGATTATGCATTGCTATGATTTATTTGTTAACGTTAATTGCCTAATGCAATTTTTTTTTATCACCTATTGTACTTCGCTATTCATAGTCGTAATGGAGGAGCCATTACATATGGTATCATGGTGGGTTCAACCTCGGGACTTGGGATCATTATTCCTTCCACAATATTAAACACTTGATTAATAACCTATTGCTAACTAAAATTTAAATTTTTCCATGCAGGTAATCATGGTTAGAGAATTCCATGGAGGTAGACGACGTGGTGATAGGGGAGGAGGTGCGACGTCTCTAGTATCATCCACGCCAGAGAGGTCTAACCCCCAAGGAGAAACATCATTGGACATGAGAATATTTCTGTGGGGGATGTGGTTAGTTTGATGAGGTCCTTTCAGAGGATGTGAGAGGCCTTGATTAACCGACTAGATAGAGATGCGTCCAGGGCACCAATACCTCATGAGGGTCCACATCGCGCTGCAACTGGCAGTGGTAGCATTCACAGAGAACTCAAGAGGGTTAATTTTTCTGAGTTCATGGGTGCCACGGATGGCTCATCCATCGAGTCTTGGTTGGAGAACATGGTGATGTGCTTCACACTTCGCAACTACACCTCCAACATGAAAGTCCGCATGGCGGTATTTCAATTGAAGGGGAGCGCTCTTTTATGGTGGAAGACACTCCTACCTCAAATGAACCTGTCTATCGAAGAAATTTCATGGGAATTGTTCGAGGAATAGTTCCGAGAGAGGTATTTTTCAGAGGAATTAATTGAGCTCCAACTCAATGAGTTCAACGCCTTATGATAGGGTGGTCATACAGTGCCTGAGTATGAGGCCCGATTCATGGAGCTGCTTAGGTATGCTCCACATATGAACACAGAGAAGATGAAGGTCAACAAGTTTGTGTTTGGACTTAAATTCAACATCTTTGCGAAGGTGAGGATCCTAATGCCATAGAAGTTGCATGATGCAGTACAAAAGGCCCTCATAATAGAGGAAGAGTTGACCAATGAGGGTCAAGGAAGGACTCCTACAAGACCGACTGGACAGATGATGATAGGTGCGCAAAAACATCAGAAACCAGCCAGACTTACATCAGGGTATCAAGATACGTCGAGAGGATCCACATTCACCACACCATGATGACCGACTCCTCAACAGAGGGCTCATTACAGAGGACCACAACATCAACAACAACGTCGCCAACAACAATAACAATTTAGGCCTGTTCAACAGAATAGACCAGGATCTCAGGCTGGTAGGCCAACAACTTATACTTTGGGGACCAGGAGTACTGGATCAAAGACCATATGTTGGACATGTGGAGAGCCACATTACCAACGAGAATTCCTGATTGAGAGGGCCAGAGCAACCGAGTCATCCAAACACACTACAATTAGGGATTTGGGCAAGGCCTACATGATTCATGTAGCGGTGAATAACTGCCAAGTCGAGCACCAGTCCATTATGCTTGAGACGTCAGGTACCATCGTTGACCAGACTTTTAGTATTTTGATAGATATAGGTGATACAAAGAGGTTTATTTCTAGTGCTAAATCAAATTAAGGTAAAGGAAGTCGAACATGACGAGTTTAGATATGTATAAATGGCTTCGGGTGCCAAACATAAGGTTGGGGAAGAGTTACGGGCTGTTGCATTAACTTGGGATATTTTGTAACGACGTCTGACCTATATGACACGATCTTAGGATCTTATGACATTGCGATTGATATGGAATGGTTGGAATTGCATGATGTGATACTCAACTGTAAGACAAAACTATTGAGTTTGACTAATGATGGGGGACATAGAAGAGTGATTGTAGGAAGAAACCAAGGAGTGTCCCTGAGTTTCCTTTCTTCCCTACAACTACAGAAGAGCATGCACAAATAATGCAAGCTATATGAAATCTTAGTGCTAAATGAAAAAGGAGAGGTGAAAGGATTAGAAAACATTTCGGTAGTACGAGAGTTTGTTGACGTGTTCCCAAAAGAACTACCAGGCTTGTCGCCCGAAAGAGAGTTGGAGTTTACCATCGACTTGAAAACTGGAACTGAATCGATAACAAGAATGCCTTATTGGATGTCAACACCTGCGTTACATGAGTTGAAAATGAAAATGAAGGAGTTGTTGGACTTGGGACTTATACATCCCAGCGTGTCACCCTGGGTCGCGTCTGTTATCTTCATAATAAAGAAGGATGGTTCGTGGAGACTCTGTATTGACTACCGTCAATTGAACAAGGAAACGATCAAGAACTAGTATCCTTTACCAAGAATAGATGATTTGTTTGATCAAATGAAGGGTGCGATAGTGTTTTCAAAGATTGACTTGAGATCAAGTTATCACCAGTTATGAATTAAAGAGGAATATATTCCTAAGACCACATTCGATATGAGGTTTGGACACTACGAGTTTTACCATTTTATCATTTGGACTGACAAAGGCCTCGGGGGTATTCATGAGCTTGATGAATGGGGTGTTTTGAGAATACTTGGACAAGTTTTTTCAAGTATTCATTGATGACATATTGATATATTCTTGGACGACAGAAGAACATGATGAACATTTGCGCTTAGTACTACAGTGTTTACGAGAAAACAAATTATACGGGAAACTGTTGAAATTCTCTTTTTACCAATCAAGGATTCATTACTTAGGGCATGTTATCTCTGGAGAAGGCATCACTGTGGATCCAACAAAGGTAGAGTCTATTATGGAATGTCCCGTGTTGACAAACGTACCAGAAGTATGCATATTTATGGGTTTAGAAAGATATTACTGACGATTCGTCGAAGGTTTTTCGAAGATAAAAAATATGATCACGAAATTGCAGAAGAAAAACAATAAGTTTTTATGGAACGATAACTGCACGGAAGCATTTCAAAGGCTCAAGGGGTTGTTAATGACAACGTCGATACTAAAATTCCTCGACATGGACCAGGAATTCTTGGTATGAAAAAATGCATCCAAGGAAGGCTTATGCAGAGTCTTGATGCAATACGGTCAAGTGATCACTTACATCTCAAGGAAATTAAGAAAGCACAAGGAGAACTATGCAACACATGATTTGGAGTTATTGGCCAGTATGTATGCCTTGAGAGTGTGGAGACACTATCTGATTGGTCAAAAATTTGAACTAAAAAGATATCATTGTGGATTGCAGCACATATTTACGCAGAGTGACTTGAACACACGACAAAGGCGTTGGTCAGATTTGTTTAGCGAATACGATTTTGAGATTTATTATATAAAAGGAACATTGAACAGAGTGGCAGATGCATTGAGTAAAAAACCATGCATATTTTCGGTGATACCTCTTTAGAGGAATCTTCGAGAAAATATTCTAACTATACAGTGCGACAATGATTGGTATAAAGAGGTCAAGGAAAATATGGGACAAGACACCATGTTGGTACCAAAGTTTGAAGGATATACATTAGACAACGATAGATTGATGAGGTATAATGAACGGATTTACGTATCACCTAATGATGAATTGAGAAGTTTGATCTTAAGCAAAGCTCATAGAGTAGTGTACATGGCTCATCCACGAGTCATGAAGATGAGGGCAGACCTTAAGCTCTTATTCTTATGGAAAGGAATGAAGGCGGACATAGTTAGCTATGTGGTGAGATGTCTAGAATGTTAGCAAGTGAAAGCTGAACATAGACATCCAACAATATTACTACAACCACACGCTATTCCATAATCAAAATGGGAGTTCATTTCTATGGACTTTATTGTTGGATTTCCACTCACGACAAGGAGGCACGACTCAATTTTTGTGGTATTTGACACTCTGATGAAGAGTGTGCATTTTATTCTTGTGCGTACAATGTATCAGGTACTAGACATAGCTAGAGATTTTATCAGGGACATTGTAAGGTTACATGGCGTATTGAGAGTGATCATATCCGATCGAGGATCGATGTTTGCAGGATGATTTTGGACTAGTTTCCAAGAGGCTTTGGGAACACAAATGAACTTTAGTACAATGTATCACCCTGAGACAAACCGACAGACAGAAAGAATGAACCAAATTTTGGAAGATATGTTGCGGATGTATGTGATGGACCAACCAAAGCGCTGGGAAGAATTCTTTCCACTGGTAGAGTTTTCGTACAATAATAGCTATCAAGGTACCATTAAGATGGCACCTTTTGAGTTTCTCTATGGGCGACTATGTCAGACGCTATTGAGCTGGGATCGACTTGAGGATAGGGTCCTGGTAGGACCAGAAGCGATCCAAGAAATGGAAAAAAAAATGCAAAGGATGAGATAAAGGATTAAAGAAGCGCAAGATTGGTAGAAGAATTATGCTAATGCGCATCGCGCTGACCATAACTATGAAGTTGGGGACCGAGTTTTCTTACGGGTGAAACCGTACAAGAATTCGATCAAGTTTGGAAAGGGTGGTAAAATCTCTCCTAGGTTCATGGGACCTTTTGAAGTTTTGGAAAGGAAGGGACCAATGGCTTATCGACTAGCCTTTCTTCATTCTTTGAGGCATATGCATGATGTTTTTCATGTATCTGTTTTGAGACATTATGTTAGTGATCCTACACATGTGATTGACATGAGTTCCTTGTAGGTGTCGGATGAGGGTGCACTCACGATCGAGCCAATCCACATTCTGGACCATCGCATTCGACAACTACGACTTCGAATAGTCAATCAGGTTAAGGTCCAGTGGGACAATTATAGTCCACACTCGACTACCTGGGAGGACACATATGATATGCACCAACATTTTCCATATTTATTTGATAGTTTATACATAAAGATCTTGTCAAATGATTTATTTACTGCATTTTATATACTGTACAACTTCAAGACGAAGTTTAAAACAAGAGGGGGTGTATGTAACATCTCTCTCTTGCGAGCACATGTTATCAACTTATTCTTTGAGGACACTTGCATGCAAGTGATCCGGTTATAGTACATGATTGTATATTTCACTTGTGGATCTTTATGATGATGTTGATGATTATGATTTGAGGTTATTTGATACATGCGTATTGATAGATGCTATTGATGAGTTTTCCCTGAGTGTGCATGACACTTGACATATTGTGGATGATGATGGCATTAATGGACCTCCTTGGACTCCAGATTGAGTCAATGAGTGGATTGTATTGGTTTGAGTATTTCATTTATGCATATGTGACATATGATTGATTATATATTATGATGTTGTATATTAATCATTGAAAATGTTTTGTTGATGAATGAAGACTAACGATTGCTTGCTAATTTGACTCACATAAGGAGTAAAGGGGCCATGCACATAGACCATATATTGAGGGAGAGGTGTGGCAACATCCATGTCACAACCTACTATCACTCCCGTCATGGATCGAATTGTAGGTTAATGATTACCTAGTTTGAGAGGTCCACGATGCCATGAGGGAATACTAAGACAATCACTCAAGAAGATTTCTAAGGGGTGTGCAATAAGGCAAGGTCCTTATTCCTTAGAAGCCCTTAGTCTCTTACAAGGTTGTTCGAATGGAGTGCTGAATCCTAGGGTTGGACAACTACCAAAACCAGTCAAAGACGAGTGGCACCCTTGGAGCACGAAGTGCGTCTTCAAGGGCACGTCACATAAATAAAATTTGAGTCAATGAATCTAGGTGGCCTAGAAATCCCTGAGCGAATAATTAACCTTGTAAAATATTGAGCACTTCCAGATCTATCAATTAATTAATTAATCAAGGATTGAATTTATTAATTATAATTCCTATAAGAGTCTAAGCCTTTGCAAATGAAATTTAATTAAGCCTAAATCTAAGTTAGTAAGAAGACTAAAAACTAAATTTATAAATTAAATAATGGGAGGATGAAGTAAATCAATATAAGAAATCAAGGAAAATAAAATAAACTAAAGATTGATTTAATACACATATGTGGAAGAAATTACCAAATTGGAATTTAAGGTAAGAATGGAATAAAGCTAAAAGAATGGGTACTCATAGAAAGGAATCTAGAGTCTAGTTAACACTAGTCTAACTAGGAGAAGATTCCTATTTCAACTCAACTCAGATTTAGTAAGGCACCATTCATTAATTGGAAATAAGGGGAAAAATAGACAACTAGGAGTGATTTAAAGAGCGCTTTTATGAAGGGTGAGGGAAATTATTTTTTATTAAGATAAAATTGGATTTACTTGTGCAAATTGGGGAAAGGGTGACAAGTGTAAGGGGGAAATAATTCTAAATTATTTAAACTAAAAAACGAATTAATTATGCAAGTGGGGATGAGTTATGGAGAAATTATATTAAAAAAATGGTTGAGATGATAAATGTATCACACGGGTTATGAGTAAAGTTATGCTGCAAAATTTTTGACTGGTTTACTTGTGAGAGTTGGGATACCCAGCTTGAGAGAGGGTGATGGCTCTACCTTGCAAGGAAAGCTGGGAGCTAGAGGATTTCTAGTTGTGTGTGTGTGTGGCCCCTTTGCGGCTTGGGGGGATAAGGGGGAAGAAGAGTACCATAACGTTGGCTGGGAGGTACTGGTGAAGTCTCAATTATTGGAAAGAGAGAAGTCGGACATAGCGCTTAGCGAAAGAGAATATCACCTATGTCGTCTTTGGTTATGCTATTCTTAATTGAGTTTGTATTTACAGTTGTGTTAAGATTATATTCACCATATAACATTCTTGTAATTTCGCCTTAAACCGTGATTGAAAATTTTCTATTGAATTATCATGATTCTTGATGGGTTGAGTATTTTAGAAATGAAATTTGATTTTACTGTCTTATAACAATGAGAGAACTGTATATTTGATTTTCTAATTTCATATAGAAGAATTTAATTTCTGTAACAATGTCACACGCTCTTGGAAGAGCCCTTATGGAAACTTGCACTAAAGTGCTTTGATTGCAACCATTTTATTTTAATCCAAAATTAGCTCAATTCTGTGATGCCAATTAAATGGCTAGAAACGAATTTTACATTTGTTGAAGGTAACCTTTGCGATGAAGTTAGACATCTCAAAATTTTATTGTTTACATCTTGGAATGAGGTTTGGTCTCTTTATCATTCGTTGGTATTTCCACTCTTAGAAATTTGGTAGCTAGTTGGTCGATTGATAAAATCGCCTATGACCACTGCATTTTAGTTCGAAATTGGGAAGCTTAACCTTTCCTAACCATTGTGCCTTAGATGTTGAAGTTTAGAATTTTCGTGGACTTCCACTGACATATACCTTCCGAGTTACCTTCTCACATAGCGCTTTTAATCACTGCAATCTCACTTCCTTATTTGTAGACTATGTTCATCCTGTATTCTACCATGGGATCTCACCTATACATCTCTTCACCAAATAACTTGTGTTTAATCGATCGACATCCACCGCAACTTCAATCTCGGAGTAGATGTGAAAAACAATCCTCCTTTTTTTTAAATGATCTAAATATTTTTGTGTTTTTTTTAACAGATTCAGGGGTCAAACATCTAGTGATTAGGGTGGCAATATCAATATTGAATACCCAATACTAAATCTCACATGATGAAATATCTTCACCAAATTTAATCTCTTCATCGAGTTCCCATCAACAGATATTTTCTCTTTCTCTCCTCTTCATGAACAAGGGCCATCTAGGGCCCATCCACCTACTCACGACTCATATAAAGGGTTTTATTATGCGCATTTTGTCCACCTACCCAAATTCACTTGCATCTGTCCATACCCTACCTATCTTAGGCCTTTTGACCTATTACAGATCCTTTCTTGGCTGCCTTCTTGCAGACTACAACTAAAAGAAATCCAAAATATTGAAACCCTTGGAGGTGTTATCACTCTGTAAATTCCCAGAGGTTGTCAGGGGGCAGAAGAAATTTAGCAGAGGTAACTTACCAAAACCACTTCGAAACTGGGATCTATCCCTTCTAGTTTTAGAGAGGGATCTCTCTGTATGATTTGAATCTGTTAGATTTTAAGATATTAGGCTAGTTAAATTTATATAAGTGTGTTGTTTTGTTTTATAAAGATGGCTGAAATATTGCTTACACATCTATTGGGCTATGGGGTCTGTGTTAAGATGTGAGATCAGAAACATATTTTATTAGGTTTCTTCACAGGGAAATATAATGACAATGTTGGATCTTTTAGAATTAAAGTGATGAAAGACAAGAAAATGTGAGATAGTCAATCACAATAAAGAAGCATTTAAGAATTTCTTTATTACAATATCAGAAGAGTAACATTTAGATCTTTAAAAGACAGAAACAGAGTATTCGAGATAAATTCTGCACTTAAACTTCTTTTAAATGATTAGAGACAGAAAACAGAATGATAACAAAGTAAGATAAACATTTAACAAAGATAAGTAAACATCACCAACATTAACACGCAGGAATCCTATGAATTGTCCTTTTTATTACTGGTAGATCTCCTCAAAAATATTATAGATACAACTCGCTTGGGTGTAAAAATCAACCCTCTATACTTTGAAGTCTGAATTATTTATAGAAAAAATACATTTGATCCTATCATTAATGATCAGGATATGGTGGAGAGAAAATATAACTAACTAGATTACATATTACAAAAAAGTAGGAATGCTAAATGATCCTCAAATCCTTGATGCTGATTTTGAGGAAGTGGTTGGTGATTCATATTTTACTTGAATATGACTGTTCCATATGTTGACTCGGATGTACACCTCATCACTACTCGATCAGAGCACACAGGTCATCCCATCTCTTTTGACTAGGGATGGTAACTTTGAGTAACTTTCGATATACTTCATCCATCTCTGTGTACTTGGTGAAGGTGGGCTTGGTGATGAAGATGTACTTGATCTCGTGTTGGATGCTCAGGTCCAACTGCAAAGTCTCCAAGAATGATTTTACAGTAATGTTTCCCTGTATCCCTGCAAACTTAGAGCCATATTTTAAAACTGTGAGGATATTTTGTTTGTAGTCTGAGAGGGTAATCAACTTATCATTGATCACGAATAAACCTGGGAGCCCTTTCTTATGTAGTGAATCTATTTTGATGAAAATCCTCTATACTCCAATGTCCATTGCTTGGGCTCTTTCCTCAAGTTGCAACATTAATCCTCTCTTGGTCAAAACTTTCTTGACCTCAAGGATAGTTTCTGTCCTGTCCTCAATGTCCAAGGCCTCCAACTCCTCTCTTGTTTTAGAATTCAAGAATCTGATGATCTCATTTTCCTCTATAGTCCTTTCTCCCAATTCTCCTCTTATCTTATCAATGACTTGTCTCCTTCTTTGTACTAGTTCATGTTGCTCAAAAATAATCTGTATGAGTGGCCAAATCTCTATCATGTATTTGCAGATATCCATCCAAATATTTTCCTTGGCTTTTGACAATGTCTTAGCCATGACTATTTCCTTCTACAGCTTCTGCAATTCTTGCTTGAGCCTCCGAGACTTGTGCATCTTAGTGTTGTAACTTGACTGAAAAGTGGACTTCAGCTGCTGAAGGTTATTGATCTCATTTTGCAATCTTTTGATTTCCTATCCTTGTAGAGACATGTCCTCCATGGACTTTGCCAACTTTTTTAATGCATCTATGGTTGTTACTAAGGTTGTTGCTGGAATTTCCACTGTGGTGGTTGTTGTTGTTGTTGTTGTACTGATACCTGTGATGGGAACTGCATCCAGTGGAATGACTGTCATTGACATGCTCTTCTCTTTTTCTTTGACTAGCTTCTCTATCTCAGCTTCCATCTCCTTAATTTGTGCATTCTTCTCCATGATTAATTTCAACATTTACTCCTTATGGCCTTCAGTCTCTGCCATTTATTTTGCCTGTGGATCTTCTGTGACAGGGATTTTCATTTGTTTCCTTAAGGATGCTATATCAACATTCTTCTTCTTTAGAAATTCCTCAGCTTCTTTCACATTTGATGGATCATATCCAATTTTGAGTACCATTTCCTCTAGAGATTTTACCTTGTTATCCTTTGCCAAAGAAGACACTTTTTCTAGCTTTAGATGAGTCTTGACATTGTTCAAGGAAACTTGCAACTTTGAAGCAGTCATGGAGGTATTAGCTAGGGTAGAGAAAATCATTTCTCTAGTCTGTCTGTGCATATCCATTTGATCGGTTGGATGCACCTCTTTGGAATCAAATTCAAATGTTGACCTTTTATAATCATAGATCACCTTTGGATGAGGCACCTGTGCCTGCAAGAATGCCATGTGCATCCTCCCTTTCTCTATGTCAAAAAAAAGAGAGAAAACTATGTTGTGTTGTAGATGTATGTTTCCATAATTGTGCATAGGTACTGTTGGTCGACAGTTCATTATTCTTTTTGATCAGGTTGTACTTCTCAAAGATGTTGAGTCCTACAGGCTCCTGTGAAGACTTAGTAGTCAATGTGGTATCAACCTGATCCTTTGAGGAGGAAGTGGACATCGTTTGTTAGCTGCCTGAGAAAAGTGGTGAATGTTGTCCCTCCATCACTATGGTGGAATGAATTTCTTCTCCTCCATACCTGTTAGGTGTATGACTGGTCTTGGGTATTTTCCTGTAAAATTGGAAGTCCTCTACTAAGACTTCAATGACTGAGGGAGATACTTCTTTCTTGGGCCTCTTCTCTACTGGTACCCGTGGAGTTATATTTTGTGAAATGCTGGTAGGAGAAGGATGTTGTTCAATGTCATTCAGAGTGTTTTCCTCCCATTCTGCCTGGTTCATGTATCTTTCTATCTCTGGTTTAGGCACGTGAGCATAAGGGGAAATTTTGTTCTTCAATTTGGTTTCTCCAATGATACCACAGGGATCGTAGTGCCATGGGAAAATTTTCTTGAACTTCATCTCTTGTAACAACTTGTTTGCTTCTTCTCCTGCAACTCTATTGTTGCAAATGAAGGAACCTATCTGACCTTTGATCCTGAGCTATTGTTTCTTCTTGAAAGCCACAAAATGAATGTCATCTGAATTGATCATCTGTCTGATATATTCCAGAGTGAATATTTTGACAGGAAAATACTTGGGAAGATTGTAAGGTGGTAGTTCACAGCCGTAGACCCTGATTTCTATGTGATCCTGGTATAGGTACCAGTCACCTATTTTAGCAAGGTCTAACAAGCATAGAACCCTTTGAATTTATTCATTTATCATGGTTTATGTTCGTCCACTGAGAATGCTTACCAATGTATGGTAAAACAGGTCAATGAATTTCTTGAAATTGAAATCAGATGAGTTATTTCTCATTAATGATGTCCAGGATGTGATAGGTTATGGGTTACCATCTTGGTCTAGCTTCTGCAGGGAGACAAATAAATTCTCTGCTTGGAAAAATATGAACATGTATGCTAATATCAAGGAATACCTAAACATTCCCTCTGTAGAAAACTTGAAGAGATGATCATGAATGTTGTCGTCCAAAAATTGGCTAAAATTGAACTGTGTAGTAGCCTTCTCTTTGGTGGAAAATATGGATAGAAAATGCAGGATGGGTTCGTCTACCCACTCATCTGAATAGTATCCTAATAGACAACACAAGGAAGAAATAATCTGGTTACCTTTCATTGAGAAGATTGAGGAATGGTAGGGGGAATATTTTTAGGTAACTGGGCACTTTCAGGGAGGAAAAGCTCAAATATTTGAGCTCTCTATGGGAAATATAGATTATGGTATATCTCAATCATAATTTTGATGGAAAGAGGGGAAAGGGAGTTAGCTCTGGGTATTTGCATCATCTGGTCTATCGTTTCTGGGATAATGGTGAAAAGAGTTTCACCAGATGATGAAACAATGGCTCTTTGGCTAGGGATATAGTGTGCTTGGCATTTTAGAGAGAACTCGGGGAAGTGGTATGTCTGAGGGAATAGGTACAATGGGATATTGGACTCCCAGATTCCAATCTTGTCACTCTAGTCTAGAAAAGTGTCTCTAAGCCAGAAGTGCAATTCGAAGAAGTCGAATTTTCACTTCGGCTCTGCAATCAAGTAGTCTTTATCGGCCAAATGTATTAGATCTAGGTCGACATGAGGAGGGATGAAAGGATTCTCTTAGATCTCTAAAGATTTGGATTTGGGTGCCATTGATCGGACTAAAACCTACAAAACTGAAAAAAGGAAGTTAACTGTGTTTACTAGGCATTAATGGCGGTTGTTGATTGAAGATAACGAAGAAACAATGGCTTCATCTGTGTCTGGATCGTGAACAGTGCAACAATGGTGGAAAACTGGGATTAAGTGGATGAATGGGTGTCCGTTAGGGAGCATATGATGAGTCAACTAGTTAACAGTCCTGTCCGACCACATTGATTAGCCAACGGACATATCATGAGTGAGGTGGAGGGTAATGAGTGGGTAATGGGTATATGGAGGTGACGTGGAGGGTAGTGAGTGGATAATGGGTGGATGGGACATGGTCGACTACAAGTGAGTGGAGGGTGATGTGTCGACAGAGTAGTAGAGCATGACGTATGGACGGAGGTAGTGGAGTGTGACTTCGGAGCGCGAAGGTGGTATGAGCAGGTGGTTTAGCGGTTTACTCAGAGGGGGGGTAGGCGGTAAGTGGTAAAGGTAGAGGGGGGTCCGAATTAACAATATTGCGCCACATTATGAGGGGCCCGCTCAGGAATACCACCAACTCGGACCCCCCCCCTCCCCCCACCATTAAAGGTAGAATGGTTAGGGGGGTCCGATATCTTCTGTCAGCCATGGATCTGAGCGCCTACTGATGGATCGTTGAGATTAGTGCGCTCTTTATCACAGAGTGCCAAACATGATATATCACCCCAAAACTTAGGATATAGCTTTTTTTATGGGTTTTTCGCTGCTCCCCTTCCTTCATTTTTGTCACCAAGGGGTTAAAATACAACATTTTAGATAAAATCAAATAATTTGACCGACTTTGTATCCATTTATTGAAATGAAAGCATACTAACCCATATATCCTACTCTAATCACCTAGCAAAATTAACCGAGATTAGACTGTTGGGCTAAAGAAGTACTCTAAATTAGGATATTTGATCAAGTTTAAACTGTTTGATCAAATTTATTCACTAACCTATCTATCGTGGCTAATATTAGACTATTTAGCCAAGTTTATTCACTACCCTATCTGCATAAATTTAAAGGACTTGACCATGGTTAGACAATATGAATCAAGCCATTCTTATTGCATGGGGTTTTATCATTTTTCTTTTCATACCCTCTTTTATTCTTTTTTTGTTCTTTTTCCTTTTTATTTCTTTTCTTTTCTTTTTATTTCTTTTGTAAATCATTTGCAGAATGAAATATTATTTACAACAAAAATACAACTAGAGGGAAAATTTCTAGTCACTAGTTGATCCTATGAAACATAGGGTTATAAAAAGAGACATTGGGGATTTGTTGAGGCAAACGCTGTTAAAGAGGTGAACACATTTTTGGTCTGATTCAGGTTAATATTTTGATAATATCTCTACATTAGAGGTGCCACTAAGGAAAACCGAATGGATTCTTCTTTTTCAACATCCAATGCATCAAATAAGATCACCATTACTTCTACAAGTATTTCCTTTGAACAAGAATTTGGGATGTAGTTTTTGAGAGAATAAGATAACCCTTCTCATAAGGTAGCCTGAGTTTTGAGTTGCATAACTTTCTTGTGTTCAATTTTTCTGTAGTCTTGATCAATGAACATACAACATTTCTCAATACTATTCAAGGAATCTACTGAATTTGTTATTAATACTTGGATAAATGGTCAAAGTGTGTTTCTATCACTTGGAGATTGTATATGCCAATGAGGAAGAGACAATAGTTATTGTGGTAATTTAATAGATTAGAGGAAATGCATATGCTCTGGTAAGAGTTAATTGGATAGACATCGGTATGCCATCGTTTCCTTTAATATTTCCTTTTGATTTCCATAATAGGATATTTTCAAAGTATTTGTAGGTTTCGGTTAGTGTAGATGATACACACAACACTGTATAGGTTATTCAGGTAGTTACAAAATATGTTGGAGGGAAAGTAACATCAAAACTAGGGTCAATACCAGGGATCAACACTAAAATCACTTCGTTTCTTGAACATGATGGCTGGAAAATGGTGAGATTCATTTCTTCTGTCTATAACATGTAGGTATTTCATTTTTAATTGAATAATAATCACAAGGGATAACCAAATTTACTCTTCATAATTTGGGTAAGAATAGTTCTATTTAAAGGATGAGTTGTGTAATTTTCATTCTAGTGTACTCCTAGGGTAACTTTTAATCCTCTAACTTTATATTATTGTTTTCCATCACCCTACTAAATTTTACTTGGGTGGGTAAAGGAGTAGGATTTTGAGGAAATTAGAAGGAAACATAATACCCTCTCATGCTATTATATTAGTTATGTTGGTCCAATATATATTAATACCTAAGTCTATTGTTAGATTAGAGCTACATTGTTTATCACTCCTTTGGGGTACTAATAGTGTGAACAATCATTTCCTTGTATAAGTATTAGATCTATGTTATCCAAGTTTAATTGATTTAGTTCCTTATACATGACTATATAAGTTAACCTAAGAAGGTTCTATATGGATTGCACATGATTGACCTTCTTATAGTGCTTTAAATGGATAAGTAAGTAACTCAAAACCATTACATAACGCTTGTTATGATTTGGTTGTCCCATTTTTTTATTAGATCTCTAACTGCAATTAAGATTTTACTTATGCCAAGCAGTTCTCATTAATATTATGTGTTTTTCTCTTCCTCGAATTTACACTTCCGGATTTCTAGGACGGTGATTAAGTAATTAGATTACTTGAATGCCTAAAAATAAATTTGATGTACGACTGCTTCAGTAACTAGGTTTCTCATGCGCCATGAAAATAATGCAATGTATGATTGTTTTAGAAATTTGTTTACCTTGCGCCATGAAATTAGAATTGATGATTATTCTTTGCTCTATTGGAATAATGCTAATGAATAAATGATTGAGTGATTAGATTTATTTGCACCATGTATTAAATGTTGATGTATGATTGGTTATGAATTTGCTCAATCTTGCATTTAGAAATTAATGTTGATATATGATGAGTTATGGAATTAGATTTCTCGTGTGCCATGAAAATAAAGTTGGTGATTACTCTTGCCCCATGATTAATTGATGATTAATGTTGATTGATTGATCTAGTTGATTGTCATATTGATTGTATTAGTGAGATTTAGACACCTCCTTGTTCCTCAGAACAATCGCTAGCCCTGAGACCTTAAGTGGTCAAAATCAATCGAATGAATCCTGGGCTTGAGCGTTGCTTATGTGTCCTGGAGGTACTAACCATGCATGATAGGTTGGGCATGTATTTATTTTAATATTCAGTGGCTGGTTGATCATTACTTATATTTTGCTTCAGTTGATTGTGATGTGTTGAACCACGTCATTATTTATGTAATTTATCTTTTTACATCTACATATACCTTTGTTTGTGCAATTGGAATCTTAAAATTCTTTGCTGTGCAAAAAGACCAAAAATTGTTTTGTAGGACAAAGTGGGAAAATTGTTTGAATTTGCCTTCTTAAAATGCATGCCATCTTAAGGGAAATTCACATCTAGTGGTGAATTTTGAATGATGAGATGATGAGATGATGGATATATAAGGTATTGAGTTATATGCATGCAATAATATTTATTGTTACATGTACAACTCTAAATTTCTTTATAATGATAGGTGATAGATTAATGATTCCACAAGTGAAATATTGTGGTTGTAGATTGTTGTTGTATATGAACATACCCAATAGGGTATCTATGAAAGATTGATTTCATATTAGGGTTTGAAACTATTATCCCTGATCCGAGGGATAACTAAGGAGATCATGTCTCAAGGCCCATAGATCCTAGTCATGGAGCGTTGAGAGTCGAATAACTTGAACTTGGCCCCGGTGGGGCCCCTCTTTTCTTTAGTGCAACGTATTTGTCAGCAACAACAACATCCATCCCACTAGCATTCTCCTGAATTAGCAGTAATTATTGCTCCATGAGGTAATGAGTACGAGTATATGGTATGTGTCACTCTGATTATTGAAGCACTTGAACATGTTGCATTTAATTCTCCTTCATTTCATAACATTTGCTTGGAAATTATGCTCTTTAAATTGTTCATACCTAGGATGGTAACAAGATGCCCTAGTAAGTTGATCTATGTTTGGGATGGTTTTCCACTGGGTGGGTTCATGAAGAGTCATTGTCCATTCCCTCCATACTTACCACTTTCCATATTTATTCCACTCATGTTTCCCCTACCTTTGTTCGAGCATTGGGATTGCCACACTAGGAAGAGTTGTACCTTGCCTTGTGGGAAGAAGGGGATAAAGGACTAGGGGGTAAAAGTAGCTAGAAAAAGTTAAAAGCCAAAGAATAAACCTTTGATATGATTCACCCAGGGATTCCCGAGAAAGAAATGAAAGGCTTCTGTGTAAGAAAAGGGAACCTGCAAAATAATAATCCTCAAGGTATTAGTTGGTGGATGGGAGGTCTCATTATGAGCCGACCTATTAGGACCATAGGCATGTAGCAGTATGACACTACCATCTCTGGTCACCAAGCTAGGGTAGTGGCTCTTGGTGGAATAGCCAAGAGAAAGGGGGTCTCATCACGAGCCAACCTTCTCATCTCCGTGAACCGCTTGTGAGTAACACTGTCATCTCTGGTCACCAAGCCGAGACAGTGTCCCCCAGCTCTTCCCTTGAAGAATAAAAAGATAAAAAGCAATAAAAATAAGAATAAAATCATTAAATGGGCTAGGAAACAAAGGAATCCATGATAAGGTGCAGTTCACCATCTACAAAGACACCCATAGGGAAAATCTACATTTCCCTGTTATCACTGCATCCTCTGCCCAAAAATTTACCCTATACCACTTCACACACACTTACATGAACTAGATTGGTTCACACCTGGGAAACACCCCAAACTTAAGGAGAATTAGCCCGATAGAACATCCCGAGACCTTCTCCAAACCTGACTTGTTAAACTGCATAACGTCTTTGAGCATTTGTCTGGGTAAAGGGGGGTTTGATGCACATGTTTGGGTAATTTGATTATTAGATGTGATTGACATTGCTATGATCCATATGAATTATGAGCCCCTCGAGGGCATACTTATTGTTGATGCAGGAACTTGCTCGTGGAAAAGTACATATGGGGAGATGACTAGCTCAGACTTACATAGGGATAAAAACCCACAGATGTGTTAATGTTTATGCCATTATTATAGTTCTTTGCATTTCATAAGATAAGAGCATAATAAGAACAAGATCACTGAGAAATACACATCCACAAGAGACACAACATTTATCCTGGGAAACCCTCTAGGGGAAGAAAACCTA